>CAMPDV010001000.1:0-148351 GCA_946699065.1 Loxodes magnus
TATTTAGAAAAGTGAAGAAGTAAAGTCAGAAAAGAAGATAGAATTTCAGTTTAAATAGTATGCTTTGAGAAGTAATAACTATTTAGAAAAGTGAAGAAGAAAAGTAAGAAAAGAAGATAGAATTACAGTTTAAAGGAGTATGCTTTGAGAAGTAATAACTATTTAGAAAAGTGAAGAAGTGAAGTAAGAAAAGAAGATAGAATTTCAGTTTTAAGGAGTATGATTAGAGATAAAAGAAGATAATATTTTGAAAAGTGAAGAAGAAAAGTCAGAAAAGAAGAAAGAATATCAGTTTTAAGGAGTATAATTAGAGATAAAAGAAGATAGTATTTAGAAAAGTGAAGAAGTGAAGTAAGAAAAGAAGAAAGAATATCAGTTTTAAGGAGTATGCATTGAGAAGTATTAAGTATTTCGAAAAGTGAAGAAGAAAAGTAAGAAAAGAAGATAAATATCAGTTTTAAGGAGTATGCTTGGAGATAAAAGAAAATAATATTTCGAAAAGTGAAGAAGAAAAGTAAGAAAAGAAGATAGAATTTCAGTTTTAAGGAGTATGCTTTGAGAAGTAATAAGTATTTAGAAAACTGAAGAAGTAAAGTAAGAAAAGAATATAGAATTTCAGTTTTAAGGAGTATGCTTTGAGAAGTAGTAAGTATCTAGAAAAGTGAAGAAGTGAAGTAAGAAAAGAAGATAGAATTACAGTTTAAAGGAGTATGCTTTGAGAAGGAATAAGTATTTAGAAAAGTGAATAAGTGAAGCAAGAAAAGAAGATAGAATATCAGTTTTAAGGAGTATGCTTGGAGAAGTAATAAGTATTTAGAAAAGTGAAGAAGTAAAGTCAGAAAAGAAGAAAGAATATCAGTTTTAAGGAGTATAATTAGAGATAAAAGAAGATAATTCTTTGAAAAGTGAAGAAGAAAAGTCAGAAAAGAAGAAAGAATTTCAGTTTAAAGGAGTATGCTTTGAGAAGTAATAAGTATTTAGAAAAGTGAAGAAGTGAAGTAAGAAAAGAAGATAGAATTACAGTTTAAAGGAGTATGCTATGAGAAGTAATAAGTATTTAGAAAAGTGAAGAAGTGAAGTAAGAAAAGAAGAAAGAATTTCAGTTTTAAGGAGTATGCTATGAGAAGTAATAAGTATTTAGAAAAGTGAAGAAGAAAAGTAAGAAAAGAAGATAAATATCAGTTTTAAGGAGTATGCTTGTAGATAAATGAAGATAATATTTTGAAAAGTGAAAAAGTAAAGTAAGAAAAGAAGATAGAATTACAGTTTAAAGGAGTATGCTTTGAGAAGTAATAAGTATTTAGAAAAGTGAAGAAGTGAAGTAAGAAAAGAAGAAAGAATTTCAGTTTTAAGGAGTATGCTATGAGAAGTAATAAGTATTTAGAAAAGTGAAGAAGTGAAGTAAGAAAAGAAGAAAGAATTTCAGTTTTAAGGAGTATGCTATGAGAAGTAATAAGTATTTAGAAAAGTGAAGAAGTGAAGTAAGAAAAGAAGAAAGAATTTCAGTTTTAAGGAGTATGCTTGGAGATAAATGAAGATAATATTTTGAAAAGTGAAAAAGTAAAGTAAGAAAAGAAGATAGAATTTCAGTTTTAAGGAGTAAGATTAGAGATAAAAGAAGATAATATTTTGAAAAGTAATTAAAGAAGATAGAATTACAGTTTAAAGGAGTATGCTTTGAGAAGTAATAAGTATTTAGAAAAGTGAGGAAGAAAAGTAAGAAAAGAAGATAGAATTTCATTTTAAAGGAGTATGCTTTGAGAATTAATAAGTATTAGAAAAGTGAAGAAGTAAAGTAAGAAAAAAAGATAGCTTTTCAGTTTTAAGGAGTATGCTTTGAGAAGTAATAAGTATTTAGAAAAGTGAAGAAGTAAAGTAAGAAAAGAAGATAGAATATCAGTTTTAAGGAGTAAGATTAGAGATAAAAGAAGATAATATTTTGAAAAGTGAAGAAGAAAAGTAAGAAAAGAAGATAGAATTTCAGTTTTAAGGAGTATGCTTTGAGAAGTAATAAGTATTTAGAAAAGTGAAGAAGTAAAGTAAGAAAAGAAGATAGAATTTCATTTAAAAGGAGTATGCTTTGAGAAGTAATAAGTATCTAGAAAAGTGAAGAAGTAAAGTAAGAAAAGAAGATAAATATCAGTTTTAAGGAGTATGCTTTGAGAAGTAATAAGTATTTAGAAGAGTGAAAAAGTAAATTAAGAAAAGAAGATAGAATATCAGTTTTAAGGAGTATGCTTTGAGAAGTAATAAGTATTTAGAAAAGTGAAGAAGTAAAGTCAGAAAAGAAGATAGAATATCAGTTTTAAGGAGTATGCTATGAGAAGTAATAAGTATTTAGAAAAGTGAAGAAGAAAAGTAAGAAAAGAAGATAAATATCAGTTTTAAGGAGTATGCTTTGAGAAGTAATAAGTATTTAGAAAAGTGAAGAAGTAAAGTAAGAAAAGAAGATAGAATTTCAGTTTTAAGGAGTATGCTTTGAGAAGTAATAAGTATTTAGAAAAGTGAATAAGTAAAGTAAGAAAGCAAGATAGAATTTCAGTTTAAAGGAGTATGCTTTTAGAAGTAATAAGTATTTAGAAAACTGAAGAAGTAAAGTAAGAAAAGAAGATAAATATCAGTTTTAAGGAGTATGCTTGGAGATAAAAGAAGATAATATGTTCAAAAGTGAAAAAGTAAAGTAAGAAAAGAAGATAGAATTTCAGTTTTAAGGAGTATGCTTTGAGAAGTAATAAGTATTTAGAAAAGTGAAGAAGTAAAGTCAGAAAAGAAGATAGAATATCAGTTTTAAGGAGTATGATTAGAGATAAAAGAAGATAATTCTTTGAAAAGTGAAGAAGTAAAGTAAGAAAAGAATATAGAATATCAGTTTTAAGGAGTATGCTTGGAGATAAAAGAAGATAATTCTTTGAAAAGTGAAGAAGTAAAGTAAGAAAAAAAGATAGAATATCAGTTTTAAGGAGTATGCTTTGAGAATTAATAAGTATCTAGAAAACTGAAGAAGTAAAGTAAGAAAAAAAGATAGAATTTCAGTTTTAAGGAGTATAATTAGAGATAAAAGAAGATAATATTTTGAAAAGTGAAGAAGAAAAGTCAGAAAAGAAGAAAGAATATCAGTTTTAAGGAGTATAATTAGAGATAAAAGAAGATAATTCTTTGAAAAGTGAAGAAGTGAAGTAAGAAAGAATTTCAGTTTTAAGGAGTATGCTATGAGAAGTAATAAGTATTTAGAAAAGTGAAGAAGAAAAGTAAGAAAAGAAGATAGAATATCAGTTTTAAGGAGTATGATTAGAGATAAAAGAAGATAATATTTTGAAAAGTGAAAAAGAAAAGTAAGAAAAGAAGATAGAATTACAGTTTTAAGGAGTATGCTTTGAGAAGTAATAAGTATTTAGAAAAGTGAAGAAGTGAAGTAAGAAAAGAAGAAAGAATTACAGTTTAAAGGAGTATGCTTTGAGAAGTAATAAGTATTTAGAAAAGTGAAGAAGTAAAGTAAGAAAAGAATATAGAATTTCAGTTTTAAGGAGTATAATTAGAGATAAAAGAAGATAATATTAAGAAAAGTGAAGAATTAAAGTAAGAAAAGAAGATAGAATATCAGTTTTAAGGAGTATGCTTTGAGAAGTAATAAGTATTTAGAAAAGTGAAGAAGTGAAGTAAGAAAAGAAGATAGAATTACAGTTTAAAGGAGTATGCTTTGAGAAGTAATAAGTATTTAGAAAAGTGAAGAAGTAAAGTAAGAAAAGAAGATAGAATTTCAGTTTTAAGGAGTATGCTTTGAGAAGTAATAAGTATTTAGAAAAGTGAAGAAGTGAAGTAAGAAAAGAAGATAGAATTTCAGTTTTAAGGAGTATGTTTTGAGAAGTAATAAGTATTTAGAAAAGTGAAGAAGTAAAGTAAGAAAATAAGATAGAATTTCATTTTAAAGGAGTATGCTTTGAGAAGTAGTAAGTATTTAGAAGAGTGAAAAAGTAAATTAAGAAAAGAAGATAGAATATCAGTTTTAAGGAGTATGCTAAGAGATAAAAGAAAATAATATTTCGAAAAGTGAAGAAGAAAGTAAGAAAAGAAGATAGAATATCAGTTTTAAGGAGTATGCTTTGAGAAGTATTAAGTATTTAGAAAAGTGAATAAGAAAGTAAGAAAAGAAGATAGAATATCAGTTTTAAGGAGTATGCTTTGAGAAGTATTAAGTATTTAGAAAAGTGAATAAGTAAAGTAAGAAAAGAAGATAGAATTTCATTTTAAAGGAGTATGCTTTGAGAAGTAATAAGTATTTAGAAAACTGAAGAAGTAAAGTAAGAAAAGAATATAAAATTTCAGTTTTAAGGAGTATGCTTTGAGAAGTAGTAAGTATCTAGAAAAGTGAATAAGTAAAGTCAGAAAAGAAGATAGAATTTCAGTTTTAAGGAGTATGCTTTGAGAAGTATTAAGTATTTAGAAAAGTGAAGAAGTAAAGTAAGAAAAGAAGATAGAATATCAGTTTTAAGGAGTATGCTTTGAGAAGTAGTAAGTATTTAGAAGAGTGAAAAAGTAAATTAAGAAAAGAAGATAGAATATCAGTTTTAAGGAGTATGCTAAGAGATAAAAGAAAATAATATTTCGAAAAGTGAAGAAGAAAAGTCAGAAAAGAAGATAGAATATCAGTTTTAAGGAGTATGCTAAGAGATAAAAGAAAATAATATTTCGAAAAGTGAAGAAGAAAAGTAAGAAAAGAAGATAAATATCAGTTTTAAGGAGTATGCTTGGAGATAAAAGAAGATAATATGTTCAAAAGTGAAAAAGTAAAGTAAGAAAAGAAGATAGAATTTCAGTTTTAAGGAGTATGCTTTGAGAATTAATAAGTATCTAGAAAACTGAAGAAGTAAAGTAAGAAAAAAAGATAGAATTTCAGTTTTAAGGAGTATGCTTTGAGAAGTAATAAGTATCTAGAAAAGTGAAGAAGTGAAGTAAGAAAAGAAGATAGAATTTCAGTTTTAAGGAGTATGCTTTGAGAATTAATAGTATCTAGAAAACTGAAGAAGTAAAGTAAGAAAAAAAGATAGAATTTCAGTTTTAAGGAGTATGCTTTGAGAAGTAATAAGTATTTAGAAAAGTGAATAAGTAAAGTAAGAAAGCAAGATAGAATTTCAGTTTAAAGGAGTATGCTTTTAGAAGTAATAAGTATTTAGAAAACTGAAGAAGTAAAGTAAGAAAAGAAGATAGAATTTCAGTTTTAAGGAGTATGCTTGGAGATAAAAGAAGATAATTCTTTGAAAAGTGAAAAAAAAAAGTTAGAAAAGAAGATAGAATATCAGTTTTAAGGAGTATGATTAGAGATAAAAGAAGATAATATTTTGAAAAGTGAAGAAGAAAAGTAAGAAAAGAAGATAGAATTACAGTTTAAAGGAGTATGCTTTGAGAAGTAATAACTATTTAGAAAAGTGAAGAAGTAAAGTAAGAAAAGAAGATAGAATTTTATTTTAAAGGAGTATGCTTTGAGAAGTAATAAGTATTTAGAAAAGTGAAGAAGTGAAGTAAGAAAAGAAGATAGAATTTCAGTTTTAAGGAGTATGCTTTGAGAAGTAATAAGTATTTAGAAAAGTGAAGAAGTAAAGTAAGAAAAGAAGATAGAATTTCAGTTTTAAGGAGTATGCTTTGAGAAGTAATAAGTATTTAGAAAAGTGAAGAAGTGAAGTAAGAAAAGAAGATAGAATATCAGTTTTAAGGAGTATGCTATGAGAAGTAATAAGTATTTAGAAAAGTGAATAAGTAAAGTAAGAAAGCAAGATAGAATTTCAGTTTTAAGGAGTATGCTTTTAGAAGTAATAAGTATTTAGAAAACTGAAGAAGAAAAGTAAGAAAAGAAGATAGAATTTCAGTTTTAAGGAGTATGCTTTGAGAAGTAGTAAGTATCTAGAAAAGTGAAGAAGTAAAGTCAGAAAAGAATATAGAATTTCAGTTTTAAGGAGTATGCTTTGAGAAGTAATAAGTATTTAGAAAAGTGAAGAAGAAAAGTCAGAAAAGAAGATAGAATATCAGTTTTAAGGAGTATGCTTGGAGATAAATGAAGATAATTCTTTGAAAAGTGAAGAAGTAAAGTAAGAAAAGAATATAGAATATCAGTTTTAAGGAGTATGCTTGGAGATAAAAGAAGATAATTCTTTGAAAAGTGAAGAAGTAAAGTAAGAAAAAAAGATAGAATATCAGTTTTAAGGAGTATGCTTTGAGAAGTAATAAGTATTTAGAAAAGTGAAGAAGTAAAGTCAGAAAAGAAGATAGAATATCAGTTTTAAGGAGTATGCTTTGAGAAGTAATAAGTATTTAGAAAAGTGAATAAGTAAAGTAAGAAAGCAAGATAGAATTTCAGTTTAAAGGAGTATGCTTTTAGAAGTAATAAGTATTTAGAAAACTGAAGAAGTAAAGTAAGAAAAAAAGATAGAATTTCAGTTTTAAGGAGTATGCTTGGAGATAAAAGAAGATAATATGTTCAAAAGTGAAAAAGTAAAGTAAGAAAAGAAAATAGAATTTCAGTTTTAAGGAGTATAATTAGAGATAAAAGAAGATAGTATTTAGAAAAGTGAAGAAGTGAAGTAAGAAAAGAAGAAAGAATATCAGTTTTAAGGAGTATGCATTGAGAAGTATTAAGTATTTCGAAAAGTGAAGAAGAAAAGTAAGAAAAGAAGATAAATATCAGTTTTAAGGAGTATGCTTCGAGATAAAAGAAAATAATATTTCGAAAAGTGAAGAAGAAAAGTAAGAAAAGAAGATAGAATTTCAGTTTTAAGGAGTATGCTTTTAGAAGTAATAAGTATTTAGAAAACTGAAGAAGTAAAGTAAGAAAAGAAGATAGAATTTCAGTTTTAAGGAGTATGCTTTGAGAAGTAGTAAGTATCTAGAAAAGTGAAGAAGTAAAGTCAGAAAAGAATATAGAATTTCAGTTTTAAGGAGTATGCTTTGAGAAGGAATAAGTATTTAGAAAAGTGAATAAGTGAAGTAAGAAAAGAAGATAGAATATCAGTTTTAAGGAGTATGCTTGGAGAAGTAATAAGTATTTAGAAAAGTGAAGAAGTAAAGTAAGAAAAGAAGATAGAATTTCAGTTTAAATAGTATGCTTTGAGAAGTAATAACTATTTAGAAAAGTGAAGAAGTAAAGTAAGAAAAGAAGATAGAATTTCAGTTTAAATAGTATGCTTTGAGAAGTAATAACTATTTAGAAAAGTGAAGAAGTGAAGTAAGAAAAGAATATAGAATTTCATTTTAAAGGAGTATGCTTTGAGAAGTAACAAGTATTTAGAAAAGTGAATAAGTGAAGTAAGAAAAGAAGATAGAATATCAGTTTTAAGGAGTATGCTTTGAGAAGTAATAAGTATTTAGAAAAGTGAAGACGTGAAGTAAGAAAAGAAGATAGAATTATAGTTTTAAGGAGTATGCTTTGAGAAGTAATAAGTATTTAGAAAAGTGAAGAAGTGAAGTAAGAAAAGAAGATAGAATTACAGTTTTAAGGAGTATGCTTTGAGAAGTAGTAAGTATTTAGAAAAGTAAAGAAGTGAAGTAAGAAAAGAAGATAGAATTTCATTTTAAAGGAGTATGCTTTGAGAAGTAATAAGTATTTAGAAAAGTGAAGAAGTAAAGTCAGAAAAGAAGAAAGAATTTCAGTTTTAAGGAGTATGATTAGAGATAAAAGAAGATAATATTTTGAAAAGTGAAGAAGAAAAGTCAGAAAAGAAGAAAGAATTTCAGTTTTAAGGAGTATGCTTTGAGAAGTAATAAGTATTTAGAAAAGTGAAGAAGTGAAGTAAGAAAAGAAGATAGAATTACAGTTTAAAGGAGTATGCTTTGAGAAGTAGTAAGTATTTAGAAGAGTGAAAAAGTAAATTAAGAAAAGAAGATAGAATATCAGTTTTAAGGAGTATGCTTGGAGATAAAAGAAGATAATATTTTGAAAAGTGAAGAAGAAAAGTCAGAAAAGAAGAAAGAATATCAGTTTTAAGGAGTATAATTAGAGATAAAAGAAGATAATATTTTGAAAAGTGAAGAAGAAAAGTCAGAAAAGAAGAAAGAATTTCAGTTTTAAGGAGTATGCTTTGAGAAGTAATAAGTATTTAGAAAAGTGAAGAAGTGAAGTAAGAAAAGAAGATAGAATTACAGTTTAAAGGAGTATGCTTTGAGAAGTAACAAGTATTTAGAAAAGTGAATAAGTGAAGTAAGAAAAGAAGATAGAATATCAGTTTAAAGGAGTATGCTTTGAGAAGTAATAAGTATTTAGAAAAGTAAAGAAGTAAAGTAAGAAAAAAAGATAGAATATCAGTTTTAAGGAGTATGCTTTGAGAAGTAATAAGTATCTAGAAAAGTGAAGAAGTGAAGTAAGAAAAGAAGATAGAATTTCAGTTTTAAGGAGTATGCTTTGAGAATTAATAGTATCTAGAAAAATGAAGAAGTAAAGTAAGAAAAAAAGATAGAATTTCAGTTTTAAGGAGTATGCTTTGAGAAGTAATAAGTATTTAGAAAAGTGAAGAAGTAAAGTCAGAAAAGAAGATAGAATATCAGTTTTAAGGAGTATGCTTTGAGAAGTAATAACTATTTAGAAAAGTGAAGAAGTGAAGTAAGAAAAGAAGATAGAATTTCAGTTTTAAGGAGTATGCTTGGAGATAAAAGAAGATAATATTTTGAAAAGTGAAGAAGAAAAGTCAGAAAAGAAGAAAGAATATCAGTTTTAAGGAGTATAATTAGAGATAAAAGAAGATAATTCTTCGAAAAGTGAAGAAGAAAAGTCAGAAAAGAAGAAAGAATATCAGTTTTAAGGAGTATGCTTGGAGAAGTAATAAGTATTTAGAAAAGTGAAGAAGTGAAGTAAGAAAAGAAGATAGAATTACAGTTTAAAGGAGTATGCTTTGAGAAGTAACAAGTATTTAGAAAAGTGAATAAGTGAAGTAAGAAAAGAAGATAGAATATCAGTTTTAAGGAGTATGCTTTGAGAAGTAATAAGTATTTAGAAAAGTGAAGAAGTAAAGTAAGAAAATAAGATAGAATTTCATTTTAAAGGAGTATGCTTTGAGAAGTAGTAAGTATTTAGAAGAGTGAAAAAGTAAATTAAGAAAAGAAGATAGAATATCAGTTTTAAGGAGTATGCTAAGAGATAAAAGAAAATAATATTTCGAAAAGTGAAGAAGAAAAGTCAGAAAAGAAGATAGAATATCAGTTTTAAGGAGTATGCTTGGAGATAAAAGAAAATAATATTTCGAAAAGTGAATAAGAAAGTAAGAAAAGAAGATAGAATATCAGTTTTAAGGAGTATGCTTTGAGAAGTATTAAGTATTTAGAAAAGTGAAGAAGTGAAGTAAGAAAAGAAGATAGAATTTCAGTTTTAAGGAGTATGCTTTGAGAAGTAATAAGTATTTAGAAAACTGAAGAAGTAAAGTAAGAAAAGAATATAAAATTTCAGTTTTAAGGAGTATGCTTTGAGAAGTAGTAAGTATCTAGAAAAGTGAATAAGTAAAGTCAGAAAAGAAGATAGAATTTCAGTTTTAAGGAGTATGCTTTGAGAAGTAATAAGTATTTAGAAAAGTGAAGAAGTAAAGTAAGAAAAGAAGATAGAATATCAGTTTTAAGGAGTATGCTTTGAGAAGTAGTAAGTATTTAGAAGAGTGAAAAAGTAAATTAAGAAAAGAAGATAGAATATCAGTTTTAAGGAGTATGCTTTGAGAAGTAATAAGTATTTAGAAAAGTGAAGAAGTAAAGTAAGAAAAGAAGATAGAATATCAGTTTTAAGGAGTATGCTTTGAGAAGTAGTAAGTATTTAGAAGAGTGAAAAAGTAAATTAAGAAAAGAAGATAGAATTTCAGTTTTAAGGAGTATGCTTTGAGAAGTAATAAGTATTTAGAAAAGTGAAGAAGTAAAGTAAGAAAAGAAGATAGAATATCAGTTTTAAGGAGTATGCTTTGAGAAGTAGTAAGTATTTAGAAGAGTGAAAAAGTAAATTAAGAAAAGAAGATAGAATATCAGTTTTAAGGAGTATGCTTTGAGAAGTAATAAGTATTTAGAAAAGTGAAGAAGTAAAGTCAGAAAAGAAGATAGAATATCAGTTTTAAGGAGTATGATTAGAGATAAAAGAAGATGATTCTTTGAAAAGTGAAGAAGTAAAGTAAGAAAAGAATATAGAATATCAGTTTTAAGGAGTATGCTTGGAGATAAAAGAAGATAATTCTTTGAAAAGTGAAGAAGTAAAGTAAGAAAAAAAGATAGAATATCAGTTTTAAGGAGTATGCTTTGAGAATTAATAAGTATCTAGAAAACTGAAGAAGTAAAGTAAGAAAAAAAGATAGAATTTCAGTTTTAAGGAGTATGCTTTGAGAAGTAATAAGTATCTAGAAAAGTGAAGAAGTGAAGTAAGAAAAGAAGATAGAATTTCAGTTTTAAGGAGTATGCTTTGAGAATTAATAGTATCTAGAAAACTGAAGAAGTAAAGTAAGAAAAAAAGATAGAATTTCAGTTTTAAGGAGTATGCTTTGAGAAGTAATAAGTATTTAGAAAAGTGAAGAAGTAAAGTCAGAAAAGAAGATAGAATATCAGTTTTAAGGAGTATGCTTTGAGAAGTAATAAGTATTTAGAAAAGTGAAGAAGTAAATTAAGAAAAGAAGATAGAATATCAGTTTTAAGGAGTATGCTAAGAGATAAAAGAAAATAATATTTCGAAAAGTGAAGAAGAAAAGTAAGAAAAGAAGATAAATATCAGTTTTAAGGAGTATGCTTGGAGAAGTATTAAGTATTTAGAAAAGTGAAGAAGTAAAGTAAGAAAAGAAGATAGAATTTCAGTTTTAAGGAGTATGCTTTGAGAATTAATAAGTATCTAGAAAACTGAAGAAGTAAAGTAAGAAAAGAAGATAGAATTTCAGTTTTAAGGAGTATGCTTTGAGAAGTAATAAGTATCTAGAAAAGTGAAGAAGTGAAGTAAGAAAAGAAGATAGAATTTCAGTTTTAAGGAGTATGCTTTGAGAAGTAATAAGTATTTAAAAGAGTGAAAAAGTAAATTAAGAAAAGAAGATAGAATATCAGTTTTAAGGAGTATGCTTTGAGAAGTAGTAAGTATTTAGAAGAGTGAAAAAGTAAATTAAGAAAAGAAGATAGAATATCAGTTTTAAGGAGTATGCTTGGAGATAAAAGAAGATAATTCTTTGAAAAGTGAAGAAGAAAAGTCAGAAAAGAATATAGAATATCAGTTTTAAGGAGTATGCTTGGAGATAAAAGAAGATAATTCTTTGAAAAGTGAAGAAGTAAAGTAAGAAAAGAAGATAAATATCAGTTTTAAGGAGTATGCTTGGAGATAAAAGAAGATAATATGTTCAAAAGTGAAAAAGTAAAGTAAGAAAAGAAGATAGAATTTCAGTTTTAAGGAGTATGCTTTGAGCAGTAATAAGTATTTAGAAAAGTGAAGAAGTGAAGTAAGAAAAGAAGATAGAATTTTATTTTAAAGGAGTATGCTTTGAGAAGTAATAAGTATTTAGAAAAGTGAAGAAGTAAAGTAAGAAAAGAAGATAGAATTTCAGTTTTAAGGAGTATGCTTTGAGAAGTAATAAGTATTTAGAAAAGTGAAGAAGTAAAGTAAGAAAAGAAGATAGAATTTCAGTTTTAAGGAGTATGCTTTGAGAAGTAATAAGTATTTAGAAAAGTAAAGAAGTAAAGTAAGAAAAAAAGATAGAATTTCAGTTTTAAGGAGTATGCTTTGAGAAGTAATAAGTATTTAGAAAAGTGAAGAAGTAAAGTAAGAAAAGAAGATAGAATTTCAGTTTTAAGGAGTATGCTTTGAGAAGTAATAAGTATTTAGAAAAGTGAAGAAGTAAAGTAAGAAAAGAAGATAGAATTTCAGTTTTAAGGAGTATGCTTTGAGAAGTAATAAGTATTTAGAAAAGTGAAGAAGTAAATTAATAAAAGAAGATAGAATATCAGTTTTAAGGAGTATGCTTGGAGATAAAAGAAAATAATATTTCGAAAAGTGAAGAAGAAAAGTAAGAAAAGAAGATAAATATCAGTTTTAAGGAGTATGCTTGGAGATAAATGAAGTTAATATTTTGAAAAGTGAAAAAGTAAAGTAAGAAAAGAAGATAGAATTTCAGTTTTAAGGAGTATGCTTTGAGAAGTAATAAGTATTTAGAAAAGTGAATAAGTAAAGTAAGAAAGCAAGATAGAATTTCAGTTTAAAGGAGTATGCTTTTAGAAGTAATAAGTATTTAGAAAACTGAAGAAGTAAAGTAAGAAAAGAAGATAGAATTTCAGTTTTAAGGAGTATGCTTTGAGAAGTAGTAAGTATCTAGAAAAGTGAAGAAGTAAAGTCAGAAAAGAATATAGAATTTCAGTTTTAAGGAGTATGCTTTGAGAAGTAATAAGTATTTAGAAAAGTGAAGAAGTAAAGTAAGAAAAGAAGATAGAATATCAGTTTTAAGGAGTATGCTTTGAGAAGTAGTAAGTATTTAGAAGAGTGAAAAAGTAAATTAAGAAAAGAAGATAGAATATCAGTTTTAAGGAGTATGCTTTGAGAAGTAATAAGTATTTAGAAAAGTGAAGAAGTAAATTAATAAAAGAAGATAGAATATCAGTTTTAAGGAGTATGCTTTGAGAAGTAGTAAGTATTTAGAAGAGTGAAAAAGTAAATTAAGAAAAGAAGATAGAATTTCAGTTTTAAGGAGTATGCTTTGAGAAGTAATAAGTATTTAGAAAAGTGAAGAAGTAAAGTAAGAAAAGAAGATAGAATATCAGTTTTAAGGAGTATGCTTTGAGAAGTAGTAAGTATTTAGAAGAGTGAAAAAGTAAATTAAGAAAAGAAGATAGAATATCAGTTTTAAGGAGTATGCTTTGAGAAGTAATAAGTATTTAGAAAAGTGAAGAAGTAAAGTAAGAAAAAAAGATAGAATATCAGTTTTAAGGAGTATGCTTTGAGAATTAATAAGTATCTAGAAAACTGAAGAAGTGAAGTAAGAAAAGAAGATAGAATATCAGTTTAAAGGAGTATGATTAGAGATAAAAGAAGATAATATTTTGAAAAGTGAAGAAGAAAAGTCAGAAAAGAAGATAGAATTTCAGTTTTAAGGAGTATAATTAGAGATAAAAGAAGATAATATTTAGAAAAGTGAAGAAGTGAAGTAAGAAAAGAAGATAGAATATCAGTTTTAAGGAGTATGCTTTGAGAAGTAGTAAGTATTTAGAAGAGTGAAAAAGTAAATTAAGAAAAGAAGATAGAATATCAGTTTTAAGGAGTATGCTTGGAGATAAAAGAAGATAATTCTTTGAAAAGTGAAGAAGTAAAGTAAGAAAAGAAGATAGAATTTCAGTTTTAAGGAGTATGCTTTGAGAAGTAATAAGTATTTAGAAAAGTGAAGACGTGAAGTAAGAAAAGAAGATAGAATTATAGTTTTAAGGAGTATGCTTTGAGAAGTAATAAGTATCTAGAAAAGTGAAGAAGTGAAGTAAGAAAAGAAGATAGAATTACAGTTTTAAGGAGTATGCTTTGAGAAGTAGTAAGTATTTAGAAAAGTAAAGAAGTGAAGTAAGAAAAGAAGATAGAATTTCATTTTAAAGGAGTATGCTTTGAGAAGTAATAAGTATTTAGAAAAGTGAAGAAGTAAAGTCAGAAAAGAAGAAAGAATATCAGTTTTAAGGAGTATAATTAGAGATAAAAGAAGATAATTCTTTGAAAAGTGAAGAAGAAAAGTCAGAAAAGAAGAAAGAATTTCAGTTTTAAGGAGTATGCTTTGAGAAGTAATAAGTATTTAGAAAAGTGAAGAAGTGAAGTAGAAAAAGAAGATAGAATTACAGTTTAAAGGAGTATGCTTTGAGAAGTAATAACTATTTAGAAAAGTGAAGAAGTAAAGTCAGAAAAGAAGATAGAATTTCAGTTTTAAGGAGTATGCTTGGAGATAAAAGAAGATAATTCTTTGAAAAGTGAAGAAGAAAAGCAAGAAAAGAAGATAGAATTACAGTTTAAAGGAGTATGCTTTGAGAAGTAATAACTATTTAGAAAAGTGAAGAAGTGAAGTAAGAAAAGAAGATAGAATTTCAGTTTTAAGGAGTATGATTAGAGATAAAAGAAGATAATATTTTGAAAAGTGAAGAAGAAAAGTCAGAAAAGAAGAAAGAATATCAGTTTTAAGGAGTATGCTTTGAGAAGTAATAAGTATTTAGAAAAGTGAAGAAGAAAAGTAAGAAAAGAAGATAGAATTTCAGTTTAAAGGAGTATGCATTGAGAAGTAATAAGTATCTAGAAAACTGAAGAAGTAAAGTAAGAAAAGAAGATAGAATTTCAGTTTAAAGGAGTATGCTTTGAGAAGTAATAAGTATTTAGAAAAGTGAAGAAGTAAAGTAAGAAAAGAAGATAGAATTTCAGTTTTAAGGAGTATGCTTTGAGAAGTAATAAGTATTTAGAAAAGTGAAGAAGTGAAGTAAGAAAAAAAGATAGAATATCAATTTAAAGGAGTATGCATTGAGAAGTAATAAGTATCTAGAAAACTGAAGAAGAAAATTCAGAAAAGAAGATAGAATATCAGTTTTAAGGAGTATGCTTTGAGAAGTAGTAAGTATTTAGAAAAGTGAAGAAGTGAAGTAAGAAAAGAAGATAGAATTTCAGTTTTAAGGAGTATGCTTTGAGAAGTAATAAGTATTTAGAAAACTGAAGAAGTAAAGTAAGAAAAGAATATAGAATTTCAGTTTTAAGGAGTATGCTTTGAGAAGTAGTAAGTATTTAGAAAAGTGAAGAAGTGAAGTAAGAAAAGAAGATAGAATATCAGTTTAAAGGAGTATGCTTTGAGAAGGAATAAGTATTTAGAAAAGTGAATAAGTGAAGTAAGAAAAGAAGATAGAATTTCAGTTTTAAGGAGTATGCTTGGAGAAGTAATAAGTATTTAGAAAAGTGAAGAAGTAAAGTAAGAAAAGAAGATAGAATTTCAGTTTAAATAGTATGCTTTGAGAAGTAATAACTATTTAGAAAAGTGAAGAAGTAAAGTAAGAAAAGAAGATAGAATTTCAGTTTAAATAGTATGCTTTGAGAAGTAATAACTATTTAGAAAAGTGAAGAAGTGAAGTAAGAAAAGAAGATAGAATTTCAGTTTTAAGGAGTATGATTAGAGATAAAAGAAGATAATATTTTGAAAAGTGAAGAAGAAAAGTCAGAAAAGAAGATAGAATTTCAGTTTTAAGGAGTATAATTAGAGATAAAAGAAGATAATATTTAGAAAAGTGAAGAAGTGAAGTAAGAAAAGAAGATAGAATATCAGTTTTAAGGAGTATGCTTTGAGAAGTAGTAAGTATTTAGAAGAGTGAAAAAGTAAATTAAGAAAAGAAGATAGAATATCAGTTTTAAGGAGTATGCTTGGAGATAAAAGAAGATAATTCTTTGAAAAGTGAAGAAGTAAAGTAAGAAAAGAAGATAGAATATCAGTTTTAAGGAGTATGCTTTGAGAAGTAATAAGTATTTAGAAAAGTGAAGACGTGAAGTAAGAAAAGAAGATAGAATTATAGTTTTAAGGAGTATGCTTTGAGAAGTAATAAGTATTTAGAAAAGTGAAGAAGTGAAGTAAGAAAAGAAGATAGAATTACAGTTTTAAGGAGTATGCTTTGAGAAGTAGTAAGTATTTAGAAAAGTAAAGAAGTGAAGTAAGAAAAGAAGATAGAATTTCATTTTAAAGGAGTATGCTTTGAGAAGTAATAAGTATTTAGAAAAGTGAAGAAGTAAAGTCAGAAAAGAAGAAAGAATATCAGTTTTAAGGAGTATAATTAGAGATAAAAGAAGATAATTCTTTGAAAAGTGAAGAAGAAAAGTCAGAAAAGAAGAAAGAATTTCAGTTTTAAGGAGTATGCTTTGAGAAGTAATAAGTATTTAGAAAAGTGAAGAAGTGAAGTAGAAAAAGAAGATAGAATTACAGTTTAAAGGAGTATGCTTTGAGAAGTAATAACTATTTAGAAAAGTGAAGAAGTAAAGTAAAAAAATAAGATAGAATTTCAGTTTTAAGGAGTATGCTTGGAGATAAAAGAAGATAATATTTTGAAAAGTGAAGAAGAAAAGTCAGAAAAGAAGAAAGAATATAAGTTTTAAGGAGTATAATTAGAGATAAAAGAAGATAATTCTTTGAAAAGTGAAGAAGAAAAGTCAGAAAAGAAGATAAATATCAGTTTTAAGGAGTATGCTTGGAGAAGTAATGAGTATTTAGAAAAGTGAAGAAGTGAAGTAAGAAAAGAAGATAGAATTACAGTTTAAAGGAGTATGCTTTGAGAAGTAACAAGTATTTAGAAAAGTGAATAAGTGAAGTAAGAAAAGAAGATAGAATTTCAGTTTAAAGGAGTATGCTTTGAGAAGTAATAAGTATTTAGAAAAGTGAAGAAGTAAAGTAAGAAAAAAAGATAGAATTACAGTTTAAATAGTATGCTTTGAGAAGTAATAACTATTTAGAAAAGTGAAGAAGTAAAGTAAGAAAATAAGATAGAATTTCATTTTAAAGGAGTATACTTTGAGAAGTAATAAGTATTTAGAAGAGTGAAAAAGTAAATTAAGAAAAGAAGATAGAATATCAGTTTTAAGGAGTATGCTAAGAGATAAAAGAAAATAATATTTCGAAAAGTGAAGAAGAAAATTCAGAAAAGAAGATAGAATATCAGTTTTAAGGAGTATGCTTGGAGATAAAAGAAGATAATTCTTTGAAAAGTGAAGAAGTAAAGTCAGAAAAGAAGATAGAATATCAGTTTTAAGGAGTATGCTTGGAGATAAAAGAAGATAATTCTTTGAAAAGTGAAGAAGAAAAGTAAGAAAAGAAGATAGAATATCAGTTTTAAGGAGTATGCTAAGAGATAAAAGAAAATAATATTTCGAAAAGTGAAGAAGAAAAGTAAGAAAAGAAGATAGAATTACAGTTTTAAGGAGTATGCTTTGAGAAGTAATAAGTATTTAGAAAACTGAAGAAGTAAAGTAAGAAAATAAGATAGAATTTCAGTTTTAAGGAGTATGCTTTGAGAAGTAATAAGTATCTAGAAAAGTGAATAAGTAAAGTAAGAAAGGAAGATAGAATTACAGTATAAAGGAGTATGCTTTGAGAAGTAATAACTATTTAGAAAAGTGAAGAAGTAAAGTAAGAAAATAAGATAGAATTTCATTTTAAAGGAGTATACTTTGAGAAGTAATAAGTATTTAGAAGAGTGAAAAAGTAAATTAAGAAAAGAAGATAGAATATCAGTTTTAAGGAGTATGCTAAGAGATAAAAGAAAATAATATTTCGAAAAGTGAAGAAGAAAATTCAGAAAAGAAGATAGAATATCAGTTTTAAGGAGTATGCTTGGAGATAAAAGAAGATAATTCTTTGAAAAGTGAAGAAGTAAAGTCAGAAAAGAAGATAGAATATCAGTTTTAAGGAGTATGCTTGGAGATAAAAGAAGATAATTCTTTGAAAAGTGAAGAAGAAAAGTAAGAAAAGAAGATAGAATATCAGTTTTAAGGAGTATGCTAAGAGATAAAAGAAAATAATATTTCGAAAAGTGAAGAAGAAAAGTAAGAAAAGAAGATAGAATATCAGTTTTAAGGAGTATGCTTTGAGAAGTAATAAGTATTTAGAAAACTGAAGAAGTAAAGTAAGAAAATAAGATAGAATTTCAGTTTTAAGGAGTATGCTTTGAGAAGTAATAAGTATCTAGAAAAGTGAATAAGTAAAGTAAGAAAGGAAGATAGAATTACAGTATAAAGGAGTATGCTTTGAGAAGTAATAAGTATTTAGAAAAGTGAAGAAGTGAAGTAAGAAAAGAAGATAGAATTTCAGTTTAAAGGAGTATGCTTTGAGAAGTAATAAGTATCTAGAAAAGTGAATAAGTAAAGTCAGAAAAGAAGATAGAATATCAGTTTTAAGGAGTATGCTTTGAGAAGTAATAAGTATTTAGAAAAGTGAAGAAGTGAAGTAAGAAAAGAAGATAGTATTACAGTTTTAAGGAGTATGCTTTGAGAAGTAGTAAGTATTTAGAAAAGTAAAGAAGTGAAGTAAGAAAATAAGATAGAATTTCAGTTTTAAGGAGTATGCTTTGAGAAGTAGTAAGTATTTAGAAAAGTGAAGAAGTGAAGTAAGAAAAGAAGATAGAATATCAGTTTTAAGGAGTATGCTTTGAGAAGTAGTAAGTATTTAGAAGAGTGAAAAAGTAAATTAAGAAAAGAAGATAGAATATCAGTTTTAAGGAGTATGCTTGGAGATAAAAGAAGATAATTCTTTGAAAAGTGAAGAAGAAAAGTCAGAAAAGAATATAGAATATCAGTTTTAAGGAGTATGATTAGAGATAAAAGAAGATAATATTTTGAAAAGTGAAGAAGTGAAGTAAGAAAAGAAGATAGAATATCAGTTTAAAGGAGTATGCTTTGAGAAGTAATAAGTATTTAGAAAAGTGAAGAAGTAAAGTAAGAAAAGAAGATAGAATTTCAGTTTTAAGGAGTATGCTTGGAGAAGTAATAAGTATTTAGAAAAGTGAAGAAGTAAAGTAAGAAAAGAAGATAGAATTACAGTTTTAAGGAGTATGCTTGGAGATAAAAGAAGATAATATTTTAAAAAGTGAAGAAGTGAAGTAAGAAAAGAAGATAGAATTACAGTTTTAAGGAGTATGCTTTGAGAAGTAATAAGTATTTAGAAAAGTGAAGAAGTAAAGTCAGAAAAGAAGATAGAATATCAGTTTTAAGGAGTATGATTAGAGAAGTAATAAGTATTTAGAAAAGTGAAGAAGTGAAGTAAGAAAAGAATATAGAATTTCAGTTTTAAGGAGTATGCTTTGAGAAGTAATAAGTATTTAGAAAAGTGAAGAAGTGAAGTAAGAAAAGAAGATAGAATTTCAGTTTTAAGGAGTATGCTTGGAGAAGTAATAAGTATTTAGAAAAGTGAATAAGTAAAGTAAGAAAAGAAGATAGAATTTCAGTTTTAAGGAGTATGCTTTGAGAAGTAATAAGTATTTAGAAAAGTGAATAAGTAAAGTAAGAAAAGAAGATAGAATTTCAGTTTTAAGGAGTATGCTTTGAGAAGTAGTAAGTATTTAGAAAAGTGAAAAAGTAAATTAAGAAAAGAAGATAGAATATCAGTTTTAAGGAGTATGCTTTGAGAAGTAGTAAGTATTTTGAAGAGTGAAAAAGTAAATTAAAAAAAGAAGATAGAATATCAGTTTTAAGGAGTATGCTTGGAGATTAAAAAGATAATATTTTGAAAAGTGTATAAGTAAAGTAAGAAAAGAAGAAAGAATTTCAGTTTTAAGGAGTATGCTTTAAGATAAAAGAAGATAATATTTTGAAAAGTAATTAAAGAAGATAGAATATCAGTTTTAAGGAGTATGCTTGGAGATAAAAGAAGATAATTCTTTGAAAAGTGAAGAAGAAAAGTAAGAAAAGAAGATAGAATTTCATTTTAAAGGAGTATACTTTGAGAAGTAATAAGTATTTAGAAGAGTGAAAAAGTAAATTAAGAAAAGAAGATAGAATATCAGTTTTAAGGAGTATGCTTGGAGATAAAAGAAAATAATATTTCGAAAAGTTAATAAGTAAAGTCAGAAAAGAAGATAGAATATCAGTTTTAAGGAGTATGCTTGGAGAAGTAATGAGTATTTAGAAAAGTGAAGAAGTAAAGTAAGAAAAGAAGATAGAATTTCAGTTTTAAGGAGTATGCTTGGAGATAAAAGAAAATAATATTTCGAAAAGTGAAGAAGAAAAGTCAGAAAAGAAGATAGAATATCAGTTTTAAGGAGTATGCTTGGAGATAAAAGAAAATAATATTTCGAAAAGTGAAGAAGAAAAGTAAGAAAAGAAGATAGAATATCAGTTTTAAGGAGTATGCTTGGAGATAAAAGAAGATAATTCTTTGAAAAGTGAAGAAGAAAAGTAAGAAAAGAAGATAGAATATCAGTTTTAAGGAGTATGCTTGGAGATAAAAGAAGATAATTCTTTGAAAAGTGAAGAAGAAAAGTCAGAAAAGAAGAAAGAATTTCAGTTTTAAGGAGTATGCTTTGAGAAGTAATAAGTATTTAGAAAAGTGAAGAAGAAAAGTAAGAAAAGAAGATAGAATATCAGTTTTAAGGAGTATGCTAATAGATAAAAGAAAATAATATTTCGAAAAGTGAAGAAGTGAAGTAAGAAAAGAAGATAGAATTACAGTTTAACGAGTATGCTTTGAAAAGTAATAACTATTTAGAAAAGTGAAGAAGTAAAGTAAGAAAAGAAGATAGAATTTCATTTTAAAGGAGTATGCTTTGAGAAGTAGTAAGTATTTAGAAGAGTGAAAAAGTAAATTAAGAAAAGAAGATAGAATATCAGTTTTAAGGAGTATGCTTGGAGATAAAAGAAGATAATATTTCGAAAAGTGAAGAAGAAAGTAAGAAAAGAAGATAGAATATCAGTTTTAATGAGTATGCTTTGAGAAGTATTAAGTATTTAGAAAAGTGAATAAGTAAAGTAAGAAAAGAAGATAGAATTTCATTTTAAAGGAGTATGCTTTGAGAAGTAATAAGTATTTAGAAAACTGAAGAAGTAAAGTAAGAAAAGAATATAAAATTTCAGTTTTAAGGAGTATGCTTTGAGAAGTAGTAAGTATCTAGAAAAGTGAATAAGTAAAGTCAGAAAAGAAGATAGAATTTCAGTTTTAAGGAGTATGCTTTGAGAAGTAATAAGTATTTAGAAAAGTGAAGAAGTAAAGTAAGAAAAGAAGATAGAATATCAGTTTTAAGGAGTATGCTTTGAGAAGTAGTAAGTATTTAGAAGAGTGAAAAAGTAAATTAAGAAAAGAAGATAGAATATCAGTTTTAAGGAGTATGCTTTGAGAAGTAATAAGTATTTAGAAAAGTGAAGAAGTAAAGTCAGAAAAGAAGATAGAATATCAGTTTTAAGGAGTATGCTTGGAGATAAAAGAATATAATATTTTGAAAAGTGAAGAAGAAAAGTAAGAAAAGAAGATAGAATATCAGTTTTAAGGAGTATGCTAATAGATAAAAGAAAATAATATTTCGAAAAGTGAAGAAGTGAAGTAAGAAAAGAAGATAGAATTACAGTTTAACGAGTATGCTTTGAGAAGTAATAACTATTTAGAAAAGTGAAGAAGTAAAGTAAGAAAAGAAGATAGAATTTCATTTTAAAGGAGTATGCTTTGAGAAGTAGTAAGTATATAGAAGAGTGAAAAAGTAAATTAAGAAAAGAAGATAGAATATCAGTTTTAAGGAGTATGCTTGGAGATAAAAGAAAATAATATTTCGAAAAGTGAAGAAGAAAGTAAGAAAAGAAGATAGAATATCAGTTTTAATGAGTATGCTTTGAGAAGTATTAAGTATTTAGAAAAGTGAATAAGTAAAGTAAGAAAAGAAGATAGAATTTCAGTTTTAAGGAGTATGCTTTGAGAATTAATAAGTATCTAGAAAACTGAAGAAGTAAAGTAAGAAAAAAAGATAGAATTTCAGTTTTAAGGAGTATGCTTTGAGAAGTAATAAGTATCTAGAAAAGTGAAGAAGTGAAGTAAGAAAAGAAGATAGAATTTCAGTTTTAAGGAGTATGCTTTGAGAATTAATAGTATCTAGAAAACTGAAGAAGTAAAGTAAGAAAAAAAGATAGAATTTCAGTTTTAAGGAGTATGCTTTGAGAAGTAATAAGTATTTAGAAAAGTGAAGAAGTAAAGTCAGAAAAGAAGATAGAATATCAGTTTTAAGGAGTATGCTTTGAGAAGTAATAAGTATTTAGAAAAGTGAAGAAGTAAATTAAGAAAAGAAGATAGAATATCAGTTTTAAGGAGTATGCTAAGAGATAAAAGAAAATAATATTTCGAAAAGTGAAGAAGAAAAGTAAGAAAAGAAGATAAATATCAGTTTTAAGGAGTATGCTTGGAGATAAAAGAAGATAATATGTTCAAAAGTGAAAAAGTAAAGTAAGAAAAAAAGATAGAATTTCAGTTTTAAGGAGTATGCTTTGAGAATTAATAAGTATCTAGAAAACTGAAGAAGTAAAGTAAGAAAAGAAGATAGAATTTCAGTTTTAAGGAGTATGCTTTGAGAAGTAATAAGTATCTAGAAAAGTGAAGAAGTGAAGTAAGAAAAGAAGATAGAATTTCAGTTTTAAGGAGTATGCTTTGAGAAGTAATAAGTATTTAGAAGAGTGAAAAAGTAAATTAAGAAAAGAAGATAGAATTTCATTTTAAAGGAGTATGCTAAGAGATAAAAGAAAATAATATTTCGAAAAGTGAAGAAGAAAAGTCAGAAAAGAAGATAGAATATCAGTTTTAAGGAGTATGCTTGGAGATAAAAGAAGATAATTCTTTGAAAAGTGAAGAAGAAAAGTCAGAAAAGAAGAAAGAATTTCAGTTTTAAGGAGTATTCTTGGAGATAAAAGAAGATAATTCTTTGAAAAGTGAAGAAGAAAAGTAAGAAAAGAAGATAAATATCAGTTTTAAGGAGTATGCTTGGAGATAAAAGAAGATAATATGTTCAAAAGTGAAAAAGTAAAGTAAGAAAAGAAGATAGAATTTCAGTTTTAAGGAGTATGCTTTGAGCAGTAATAAGTATTTAGAAAAGTGAAGAAGTGAAGTAAGAAAAGAAGATAGAATTTTATTTTAAAGGAGTATGCTTTGAGAAGTAATAAGTATTTAGAAAAGTGAAGAAGTAAAGTAAGAAAAGAAGATAGAATTTCAGTTTTAAGGAGTATGCTTTGAGAAGTAATAAGTATTTAGAAAAGTGAAGAAGTAAAGTAAGAAAAGAAGATAGAATTTCAGTTTTAAGGAGTATGCTTTGAGAAGTAATAAGTATTTAGAAAAGTGAAGAAGTAAATTAATAAAAGAAGATAGAATATCAGTTTTAAGGAGTATGCTTGGAGATAAAAGAAAATAATATTTCGAAAAGTGAAGAAGAAAAGTAAGAAAAGAAGATAAATATCAGTTTTAAGGAGTATGCTTGGAGATAAATGAAGTTAATATTTTGAAAAGTGAAAAAGTAAAGTAAGAAAAGAAGATAGAATTTCAGTTTTAAGGAGTATGCTTTGAGAAGTAATAAGTATTTAGAAAAGTGAATAAGTAAAGTAAGAAAGCAAGATAGAATTTCAGTTTAAAGGAGTATGCTTTTAGAAGTAATAAGTATTTAGAAAACTGAAGAAGTAAAGTAAGAAAAGAAGATAGAATTTCAGTTTTAAGGAGTATGCTTTGAGAAGTAGTAAGTATCTAGAAAAGTGAAGAAGTAAAGTCAGAAAAGAATATAGAATTTCAGTTTTAAGGAGTATGCTTTGAGAAGTAATAAGTATTTAGAAAAGTGAAGAAGTAAAGTAAGAAAAGAAGATAGAATATCAGTTTTAAGGAGTATGCTTTGAGAAGTAATAAGTATTTAGAAAAGTGAAGACGTGAAGTAAGAAAAGAAGATAGAATTATAGTTTAGAGGAGTATGCTTTGAGAAGTAATAAGTATTTAGAAAAGTGAAGAAGTGAAGTAAGAAAAGAAGATAGAATTACAGTTTTAAGGAGTATGCTTTGAGAAGTAGTAAGTATTTAGAAAAGTAAAGAAGTGAAGTAAGAAAAGAAGATAGAATTTCATTTTAAAGGAGTATGCTTTGAGAAGTAATAAGTATTTAGAAAAGTGAATAAGTAAAGTAAGAAAAGAAGATAGAATATCAGTTTTAAGGAGTATGCTTGGAGAAGTAATAAGTATTTAGAAAAGTGAAGAAGTAAAGTAAGAAAAGAATATAGAATATCAGTTTTAAGGAGTATGCTTGGAGATAAAAGAAGATAATTCTTTGAAAAGTGAAGAAGTAAAGTAAGAAAAAAAGATAGAATATCAGTTTTAAGGAGTATGCTTTGAGAATTAATAAGTATCTAGAAAACTGAAGAAGTGAAGTAAGAAAAGAAGATAGAATATCAGTTTAAAGGAGTATGCTTTGAGAAGTAATAAGTATCTAGAAAAGTGAAGAAGTGAAGTAAGAAAAGAAGATAGAATTTCAGTTTTAAGGAGTATGATTAGAGATAAAAGAAGATAATTCTTTGAAAAGTGAAGAAGTAAAGTAAGAAAAGAATATAGAATATCAGTTTTAAGGAGTATGCTTGGAGATAAAAGAAGATAATTCTTTGAAAAGTGAAGAAGTAAAGTAAGAAAAAAAGATAGAATATCAGTTTTAAGGAGTATGCTTTGAGAATTAATAAGTATCTAGAAAACTGAAGAAGTAAAGTAAGAAAAAAAGATAGAATTTCAGTTTTAAGGAGTATGCTTTGAGAAGTAATAAGTATTTAGAAAAGTGAAGAAGTAAAGTCAGAAAAGAAGATAGAATATCAGTTTTAAGGAGTATGCTTGGAGATAAAAGAAGATAATTCTTTGAAAAGTGAAGAAGAAAAGCAAGAAAAGAAGATAGAATTACAGTTTAAAGGAGTATGCTTTGAGAAGTAATAAGTATTTAGAAAAGTGAAGAAGTGAAGTAAGAAAAGAAGATAGAATTTCAGTTTTAAGGAGTATGATTAGAGATAAAAGAAGATAATATTTTGAAAAGTGAAGAAGAAAAGTCAGAAAAGAAGAAAGAATATCAGTTTTAAGGAGTATGCTTTGAGAAGTAATAAGTATTTAGAAAAGTGAAGAAGTAAAGTCAGAAAAGAAGATAGAATTTCAGTTTAAAGGAGTATGCATTGAGAAGTAATAAGTATCTAGAAAACTGAAGAAGTAAAGTAAGAAAAGAAGATAGAATTTCAGTTTAAAGGAGTATGCTTTGAGAAGTAATAAGTATTTAGAAAAGTGAAGAAGTAAAGTAAGAAAAGAAGATAGAATTTCAGTTTTAAGGAGTATGCTTTGAGAAGTAATAAGTATTTAGAAAAGTGAAGAAGTGAAGTAAGAAAAGAAGATAGAATATCAGTTTAAAGGAGTATGCATTGAGAAGTAATAAGTATCTAGAAAACTGAAGAAGTAAAGTAAGAAAAGAAGATAGAATTTCAGTTTTAAGGAGTATGCTTTGAGAAGTAGTAAGTATTTAGAAAAGTGAAGAAGTGAAGTAAAAAAAGAATATAGAATTTCAGTTTTAAGGAGTATGCTTTGAGAAGTAATAAGTATTTAGAAAACTGAAGAAGTAAAGTAAGAAAAGAATATAGAATTTCAGTTTTAAGGAGTATGCTTTGAGAAGTAGTAAGTATTTAGAAAAGTGAAGAAGTGAAGTAAGAAAAGAAGATAGAATATCAGTTTAAAGGAGTATGCTTTGAGAAGGAATAAGTATTTAGAAAAGTGAATAAGTGAAGTAAGAAAAGAAGATAGAATATCAGTTTTAAGGAGTATGCTTGGAGAAGTAATAAGTATTTAGAAAAGTGAAGAAGTAAAGTAAGAAAAGAAGATAGAATTTCAGTTTAAATAGTATGCTTTGAGAAGTAATAACTATTTAGAAAAGTGAAGAAGTAAAGTAAGAAAAGAAGATAGAATTTCAGTTTAAATAGTATGCTTTGAGAAGTAATAACTATTTAGAAAAGTGAAGAAGTGAAGTAAGAAAAGAAGATAGAATTTCAGTTTTAAGGAGTATGATTAGAGATAAAAGAAGATAATATTTTGAAAAGTGAAGAAGAAAAGTCAGAAAAGAAGATAGAATTTCAGTTTTAAGGAGTATAATTAGAGATAAAAGAAGATAATATTTAGAAAAGTGAAGAAGTGAAGTAAGAAAAGAAGATAGAATATCAGTTTTAAGGAGTATGCTTTGAGAAGTAGTAAGTATTTAGAAGAGTGAAAAAGTAAATTAAGAAAAGAAGATAGAATATCAGTTTTAAGGAGTATGCTTGGAGATAAAAGAAGATAATTCTTTGAAAAGTGAAGAAGTAAAGTAAGAAAAGAAGATAGAATATCAGTTTTAAGGAGTATGCTTTGAGAAGTAATAAGTATTTAGAAAAGTGAATAAGTAAAGTCAGAAAAGAAGATAGAATTTCAGTTTTAAGGAGTATGCTTGGAGATAAAAGAAGATAATTCTTTGAAAAGTGAAGAAGTAAAGTAAGAAAAGAAGATAGAATTTCATTTTAAAGGAGTATGCTTTGAGAAGTAGTAAGTATATAGAAGAGTGAAAAAGTAAATTAAGAAAAGAAGATAGAATATCAGTTTTAAGGAGTATGCTTGGAGATAAAAGAAAATAATATTTCGAAAAGTGAAGAAGAAAGTAAGAAAAGAAGATAGAATATCAGTTTTAATGAGTATGCTTTGAGAAGTATTAAGTATTTAGAAAAGTGAATAAGTAAAGTAAGAAAAGAAGATAGAATTTCAGTTTTAAGGAGTATGCTTTGAGAATTAATAAGTATCTAGAAAACTGAAGAAGTAAAGTAAGAAAAAAAGATAGAATTTCAGTTTTAAGGAGTATGCTTTGAGAAGTAATAAGTATCTAGAAAAGTGAAGAAGTGAAGTAAGAAAAGAAGATAGAATTTCAGTTTTAAGGAGTATGCTTTGAGAATTAATAGTATCTAGAAAACTGAAGAAGTAAAGTAAGAAAAAAAGATAGAATTTCAGTTTTAAGGAGTATGCTTTGAGAAGTAATAAGTATTTAGAAAAGTGAAGAAGTAAAGTCAGAAAAGAAGATAGAATATCAGTTTTAAGGAGTATGCTTTGAGAAGTAATAAGTATTTAGAAAAGTGAAGAAGTAAATTAAGAAAAGAAGATAGAATATCAGTTTTAAGGAGTATGCTAAGAGATAAAAGAAAATAATATTTCGAAAAGTGAAGAAGAAAAGTAAGAAAAGAAGATAGAATATCAGTTTTAAGGAGTATGCTTGGAGATAAAAGAAGATAATATGTTCAAAAGTGAAAAAGTAAAGTAAGAAAAAAAGATAGAATTTCAGTTTTAAGGAGTATGCTTTGAGAATTAATAAGTATCTAGAAAACTGAAGAAGTAAAGTAAGAAAAGAAGATAGAATTTCAGTTTTAAGGAGTATGCTTTGAGAAGTAATAAGTATCTAGAAAAGTGAAGAAGTGAAGTAAGAAAAGAAGATAGAATTTCAGTTTTAAGGAGTATGCTTTGAGAAGTAATAAGTATTTAGAAGAGTGAAAAAGTAAATTAAGAAAAGAAGATAGAATTTCATTTTAAAGGAGTATGCTAAGAGATAAAAGAAAATAATATTTCGAAAAGTGAAGAAGAAAAGTCAGAAAAGAAGATAGAATATCAGTTTTAAGGAGTATGCTTGGAGATAAAAGAAGATAATTCTTTGAAAAGTGAAGAAGAAAAGTCAGAAAAGAAGAAAGAATTTCAGTTTTAAGGAGTATTCTTGGAGATAAAAGAAGATAATTCTTTGAAAAGTGAAGAAGAAAAGTAAGAAAAGAAGATAAATATCAGTTTTAAGGAGTATGCTTGGAGATAAAAGAAGATAATATGTTCAAAAGTGAAAAAGTAAAGTAAGAAAAGAAGATAGAATTTCAGTTTTAAGGAGTATGCTTTGAGCAGTAATAAGTATTTAGAAAAGTGAAGAAGTGAAGTAAGAAAAGAAGATAGAATTTTATTTTAAAGGAGTATGCTTTGAGAAGTAATAAGTATTTAGAAAAGTGAAGAAGTAAAGTAAGAAAAGAAGATAGAATTTCAGTTTTAAGGAGTATGCTTTGAGAAGTAATAAGTATTTAGAAAAGTGAAGAAGTAAAGTAAGAAAAGAAGATAGAATTTCAGTTTTAAGGAGTATGCTTTGAGAAGTAATAAGTATTTAGAAAAGTGAAGAAGTAAATTAATAAAAGAAGATAGAATATCAGTTTTAAGGAGTATGCTTGGAGATAAAAGAAAATAATATTTCGAAAAGTGAAGAAGAAAAGTAAGAAAAGAAGATAAATATCAGTTTTAAGGAGTATGCTTGGAGATAAATGAAGTTAATATTTTGAAAAGTGAAAAAGTAAAGTAAGAAAAGAAGATAGAATTTCAGTTTTAAGGAGTATGCTTTGAGAAGTAATAAGTATTTAGAAAAGTGAATAAGTAAAGTAAGAAAGCAAGATAGAATTTCAGTTTAAAGGAGTATGCTTTTAGAAGTAATAAGTATTTAGAAAACTGAAGAAGTAAAGTAAGAAAAGAAGATAGAATTTCAGTTTTAAGGAGTATGCTTTGAGAAGTAGTAAGTATCTAGAAAAGTGAAGAAGTAAAGTCAGAAAAGAATATAGAATTTCAGTTTTAAGGAGTATGCTTTGAGAAGTAATAAGTATTTAGAAAAGTGAAGAAGTAAAGTAAGAAAAGAAGATAGAATATCAGTTTTAAGGAGTATGCTTTGAGAAGTAATAAGTATTTAGAAAAGTGAAGACGTGAAGTAAGAAAAGAAGATAGAATTATAGTTTAGAGGAGTATGCTTTGAGAAGTAATAAGTATTTAGAAAAGTGAAGAAGTGAAGTAAGAAAAGAAGATAGAATTACAGTTTTAAGGAGTATGCTTTGAGAAGTAGTAAGTATTTAGAAAAGTAAAGAAGTGAAGTAAGAAAAGAAGATAGAATTTCATTTTAAAGGAGTATGCTTTGAGAAGTAATAAGTATTTAGAAAAGTGAATAAGTAAAGTAAGAAAAGAAGATAGAATATCAGTTTTAAGGAGTATGCTTGGAGAAGTAATAAGTATTTAGAAAAGTGAAGAAGTAAAGTAAGAAAAGAATATAGAATATCAGTTTTAAGGAGTATGCTTGGAGATAAAAGAAGATAATTCTTTGAAAAGTGAAGAAGTAAAGTAAGAAAAAAAGATAGAATATCAGTTTTAAGGAGTATGCTTTGAGAATTAATAAGTATCTAGAAAACTGAAGAAGTGAAGTAAGAAAAGAAGATAGAATATCAGTTTAAAGGAGTATGCTTTGAGAAGTAATAAGTATCTAGAAAAGTGAAGAAGTGAAGTAAGAAAAGAAGATAGAATTTCAGTTTTAAGGAGTATGATTAGAGATAAAAGAAGATAATTCTTTGAAAAGTGAAGAAGTAAAGTAAGAAAAGAATATAGAATATCAGTTTTAAGGAGTATGCTTGGAGATAAAAGAAGATAATTCTTTGAAAAGTGAAGAAGTAAAGTAAGAAAAAAAGATAGAATATCAGTTTTAAGGAGTATGCTTTGAGAATTAATAAGTATCTAGAAAACTGAAGAAGTAAAGTAAGAAAAAAAGATAGAATTTCAGTTTTAAGGAGTATGCTTTGAGAAGTAATAAGTATTTAGAAAAGTGAAGAAGTAAAGTCAGAAAAGAAGATAGAATATCAGTTTTAAGGAGTATGCTTGGAGATAAAAGAAGATAATTCTTTGAAAAGTGAAGAAGAAAAGCAAGAAAAGAAGATAGAATTACAGTTTAAAGGAGTATGCTTTGAGAAGTAATAAGTATTTAGAAAAGTGAAGAAGTGAAGTAAGAAAAGAAGATAGAATTTCAGTTTTAAGGAGTATGATTAGAGATAAAAGAAGATAATATTTTGAAAAGTGAAGAAGAAAAGTCAGAAAAGAAGAAAGAATATCAGTTTTAAGGAGTATGCTTTGAGAAGTAATAAGTATTTAGAAAAGTGAAGAAGTAAAGTCAGAAAAGAAGATAGAATTTCAGTTTAAAGGAGTATGCATTGAGAAGTAATAAGTATCTAGAAAACTGAAGAAGTAAAGTAAGAAAAGAAGATAGAATTTCAGTTTAAAGGAGTATGCTTTGAGAAGTAATAAGTATTTAGAAAAGTGAAGAAGTAAAGTAAGAAAAGAAGATAGAATTTCAGTTTTAAGGAGTATGCTTTGAGAAGTAATAAGTATTTAGAAAAGTGAAGAAGTGAAGTAAGAAAAGAAGATAGAATATCAGTTTAAAGGAATATGCATTGAGAAGTAATAAGTATCTAGAAAACTGAAGAAGTAAAGTAAGAAAAGAAGATAGAATTTCAGTTTTAAGGAGTATGCTTTGAGAAGTAGTAAGTATTTAGAAAAGTGAAGAAGTGAAGTAAGAAAAGAATATAGAATTTCAGTTTTAAGGAGTATGCTTTGAGAAGTAATAAGTATTTAGAAAACTGAAGAAGTAAAGTAAGAAAAGAATATAGAATTTCAGTTTTAAGGAGTATGCTTTGAGAAGTAGTAAGTATTTAGAAAAGTGAAGAAGTGAAGTAAGAAAAGAAGATAGAATATCAGTTTAAAGGAGTATGCTTTGAGAAGGAATAAGTATTTAGAAAAGTGAATAAGTGAAGTAAGAAAAGAAGATAGAATATCAGTTTTAAGGAGTATGCTTGGAGAAGTAATAAGTATTTAGAAAAGTGAAGAAGTAAAGTAAGAAAAGAAGATAGAATTTCAGTTTAAATAGTATGCTTTGAGAAGTAATAACTATTTAGAAAAGTGAAGAAGTAAAGTAAGAAAAGAAGATAGAATTTCAGTTTAAATAGTATGCTTTGAGAAGTAATAACTATTTAGAAAAGTGAAGAAGTGAAGTAAGAAAAGAAGATAGAATTTCAGTTTTAAGGAGTATGATTAGAGATAAAAGAAGATAATATTTTGAAAAGTGAAGAAGAAAAGTCAGAAAAGAAGATAGAATTTCAGTTTTTAGGAGTATAATTAGAGATAAAAGAAGATAATATTTAGAAAAGTGAAGAAGTGAAGTAAGAAAAGAAGATAGAATATCAGTTTTAAGGAGTATGCTTTGAGAAGTAGTAAGTATTTAGAAGAGTGAAAAAGTAAATTAAGAAAAGAAGATAGAATATCAGTTTTAAGGAGTATGCTTGGAGATAAAAGAAGATAATTCTTTGAAAAGTGAAGAAGTAAAGTAAGAAAAGAAGATAGAATATCAGTTTTAAGGAGTATGCTTTGAGAAGTAATAAGTATTTAGAAAAGTGAATACGTGAAGTAAGAAAAGAAGATAGAATTATAGTTTTAAGGAGTATGCTTTGAGAAGTAATAAGTATTTAGAAAAGTGAAGAAGTGAAGTAAGAAAAGAATATAGAATTTCAGTTTTAAGGAGTATGCTTTGAGAAGTAGTAAGTATTTAGAAAAGTAAAGAAGTGAAGTAAGAAAAGAAGATAGAATTTCATTTTAAAGGAGTATGCTTTGAGAAGTAATAAGTATTTAGAAAAGTGAAGAAGTAAAGTCAGAAAAGAAGAAAGAATATCAGTTTTAAGGAGTATAATTAGAGATAAAAGAAGATAATTCTTTGAAAAGTGAAGAAGAAAAGTCAGAAAAGAAGAAAGAATTTCAGTTTTAAGGAGTATGCTTTGAGAAGTAATAAGTATTTAGAAAAGTGAAGAAGTGAAGTAGAAAAAGAAGATAGAATTACAGTTTAAAGGAGTATGCTTTGAGAAGTAATAACTATTTAGAAAAGTGAAGAAGTAAAGTAAGAAAATAAGATAGAATTTCAGTTTTAAGGAGTATGCTTGGAGATAAAAGAAGATAATATTTTGAAAAGTGAAGAAGAAAAGTCAGAAAAGAAGAAAGAATATCAGTTTTAAGGAGTATAATTAGAGATAAAAGAAGATAATTCTTTGAAAAGTGAAGAAGAAAAGTCAGAAAAGAAGATAAATATCAGTTTTAAGGAGTATGCTTGGAGAAGTAATGAGTATTTAGAAAAGTGAAGAAGTGAAGTAAGAAAAGAAGATAGAATTACAGTTTAAAGGAGTATGCTTTGAGAAGTAGTAAGTATTTAGAAAAGTGAATAAGTGAAGTAAGAAAAGAAGATAGAATTTCAGTTTAAAGGAGTATGCTTTGAGAAGTAATAAGTATTTAGAAAAGTGAAGAAGTAAAGTAAGAAAAAAAGATAGAATTACAGTTTAAATAGTATGCTTTGAGAAGTAATAACTATTTAGAAAAGTGAAGAAGTAAAGTAAAAAAAATAAGATAGAATTTCATTTTAAAGGAGTATACTTTGAGAAGTAATAAGTATTTAGAAGAGTGAAAAAGTAAATTAAGAAAAGAAGATAGAATATCAGTTTTAAGGAGTATGCTAAGAGATAAAAGAAAATAGCATTTCGAAAAGTGAAGAAGAAAATTCAGAAAAGAAGATAGAATATCAGTTTTAAGGAGTATGCTTGGAGATAAAAGAAGATAATTCTTTGAAAAGTGAAGAAGTAAAGTCAGAAAAGAAGATAGAATATCAGTTTTAAGGAGTATTCTTGGAGATAAAAGAAGATAATTCTTTGAAAAGTGAAGAAGAAAAGTAAGAAAAGAAGATAGAATATCAGTTTTAAGGAGTATGCTAAGAGATAAAAGAAAATAATATTTCGAAAAGTGAAGAAGAAAAGTAAGAAAAGAAGATAGAATATCAGTTTTAAGGAGTATGCTTTGAGAAGTAATAAGTATTTAGAAAACTGAAGAAGTAAAGTAAGAAAAAAATATAGAATTTCAGTTTTAAGGAGTATGCTTGGAGAAGTAATAAGTATCTAGAAAAGTGAATAAGTAAAGTAAGAAAGGAAGATAGAATTTCAGTATAAAGGAGTATGCTTTGAGAAGTAATAAGTATTTAGAAAAGTGAAGAAGTGAAGTAAGAAAAGAAGATAGAATTTCAGTTTAAAGGAGTATGCTTTGAGAAGTAATAAGTATCTAGAAAAGTGAATAAGTAAAGTCAGAAAAGAAGATAGAATATCAGTTTTAAGGAGTATGCTTTGAGAAGTAATAAGTATTTAGAAAAGTGAAGAAGTGAAGTAAGAAAAGAAGATAGTATTACAGTTTTAAGGAGTATGCTTTGAGAAGTAGTAAGTATTTAGAAAAGTAAAGAAGTGAAGTAAGAAAATAAGATAGAATTTCAGTTTTAAGGAGTATGCTTTGAGAAGTAATAAGTATTTAGAAAAGTGAAGAAGTAAAGTAAGAAAAGAAGATAGAATATCAGTTTTAAGGAGTATGCTTTGAGAAGTAGTAAGTATTTAGAAGAGTGAAAAAGTAAATTAAGAAAAGAAGATAGAATATCAGTTTTAAGGAGTATGCTTGAAGATAAAAGAAGATAATTCTTTGAAAAGTGAAGAAGAAAAGTCAGAAAAGAATATAGAATATCAGTTTTAAGGAGTATGATTAGAGATAAAAGAAGATAATATTTTGAAAAGTGAAGAAGTGAAGTAAGAAAAGAAGATAGAATATCAGTTTAAAGGAGTATGCTTTGAGAAGTAATAAGTATTTAGAAAAGTGAAGAAGTAAAGTAAGAAAAGAAGATAGAATTTCAGTTTTAAGGAGTATGCTTGGAGAAGTAATAAGTATTTAGAAAAGTGAAGAAGTAAAGTAAGAAAAGAAGATAGAATTACAGTTTTAAGGAGTATGCTTGGAGATAAAAGAAGATAATATTTTAAAAAGTGAAGAAGTGAAGTAAGAAAAGAAGATAGAATTACAGTTTTAAGGAGTATGCTTTGAGAAGTAATAAGTATTTAGAAAAGTGAAGAAGTGAAGTAAGAAAAGAAGATAGAATTTCAGTTTAAAGGAGTATGCTTTGAGAAGTAATAAGTATTTAGAAAAGTGAAGAAGTGAAGTAAGAAAAGAATATAGAATTTCAGTTTTAAGGAGTATGCTTTGAGAAGTAATAAGTATTTAGAAAAGTGAAGAAGTGAAGTAAGAAAAGAAGATAGAATTTCAGTTTTAAGGAGTATGCTTGGAGAAGTAATAAGTATTTAGAAAAGTGAAGAAGTAAAGTAAGAAAAGAAGATAGAATTACAGTTTTAAGGAGTATGCTTTGAGAAGTAATAAGTATTTAGAAAAGTGAAGAAGTGAAGTAAGAAAAGAAGATAGAATTTCAGTTTAAAGGAGTATGCTTTGAGAAGTAATAAGTATTTAGAAAAGTGAAGAAGTGAAGTAAGAAAAGAATATAGAATTTCAGTTTTAAGGAGTATGCTTTGAGAAGTAATAAGTATTTAGAAAAGTGAAGAAGTGAAGTAAGAAAAGAAGATAGAATTTCAGTTTTAAGGAGTATGCTTGGAGAAGTAATAAGTATTTAGAAAAGTGAATAAGTAAAGTAAGAAAAGAAGATAGAATTTCAGTTTTAAGGAGTATGCTTTGAGAAGTAATAAGTATTTAGAAAAGTGAATAAGTAAAGTAAGAAAAGAAGATAGAATTTCAGTTTTAAGGAGTATGCTTTGAGAAGTAGTAAGTATTTAGAAAAGTGAAAAAGTAAATTAAGAAAAGAAGATAGAATATCAGTTTTAAGGAGTATGCTTTGAGAAGTAGTAAGTATTTTGAAGAGTGAAAAAGTAAATTAAAAAAAGAAGATAGAATATCAGTTTTAAGGAGTATGCTTGGAGATTAAAAAGATAATATTTTGAAAAGTGTATAAGTAAAGTAAGAAAAGAAGATAGAATATCAGTTTTAAGGAGTATGCTTGGAGATAAAAGAAAATAATATTTCGAAAAGTGAATAAGTAAAGTCAGAAAAGAAGATAGAATATCAGTTTTAAGGAGTATGCTTGGAGATAAAAGAAGATAATTCTTTGAAAAGTGAAGAAGAAAAGTAAGAAAAGAAGATAGAATATCAGTTTTAAGGAGTATGCTTGGAGATTAAAAAGATAATATTTTGAAAAGTGTATAAGTAAAGTAAGAAAAGAAGATAGAATATCAGTTTTAAGGAGTATGCTTGGAGATAAAAGAAAATAATATTTCGAAAAGTGAATAAGTAAAGTCAGAAAAGAAGATAGAATATCAGTTTTAAGGAGTATGCTTGGAGATAAAAGAAGATAATTCTTTGAAAAGTGAAGAAGTAAAGTAAGAAAAGAAGATAGAATATCAGTTTTAAGGAGTATGCTTGGAGATAAAAGAAAATAATATTTCGAAAAGTGAAGAAGAAAAGTCAGAAAAGAAGATAGAATATCAGTTTTAAGGAGTATTCTTGGAGATAAAAGAAAATAATATTTCGAAAAGTGAAGAAGAAAAGTAAGAAAAAAAGATAGAATATCAGTTTTAAGGAGTATGCTTGGAGATAAAAGAAGATAATTCTTTGAAAAGTGAAGAAGAAAAGTAAGAAAAGAAGATAGAATTACAGTTTAAAGGAGTATGCTTTGAGAAGTAATAAGTATTTAGAAAAGTGAAGAAGTGAAGTAAGAAAAGAAGATAGAATTTCAGTTTTAAGGAGTATGATTAGAGATAAAAGAAGATAATATTTTGAAAAGTGAAGAAGAAAAGTCAGAAAAGAAGAAAGAATATCAGTTTTAAGGAGTATGCTTGGAGAAGTAATAAGTATTTAGAAAAGTGAAGAAGTAAAGTAAGAAAAGAATATAGAATATCAGTTTTAAGGAGTATGCTTGGAGATAAAAGAAGATAATTCTTTGAAAAGTGAAGAAGTAAAGTAAGAAAAAAAGATAGAATATCAGTTTTAAGGAGTATGCTTTGAGAATTAATAAGTATCTAGAAAACTGAAGAAGTGAAGTAAGAAAAGAAGATAGAATATCAGTTTAAAGGAGTATGCTTTGAGAAGTAATAAGTATCTAGAAAAGTGAAGAAGTGAAGTAAGAAAAGAAGATAGAATTTCAGTTTTAAGGAGTATGATTAGAGATAAAAGAAGATAATTCTTTGAAAAGTGAAGAAGTAAAGTAAGAAAAGAATATAGAATATCAGTTTTAAGGAGTATGCTTGGAGATAAAAGAAGATAATTCTTTGAAAAGTGAAGAAGTAAAGTAAGAAAAAAAGATAGAATATCAGTTTTAAGGAGTATGCTTTGAGAATTAATAAGTATCTAGAAAACTGAAGAAGTAAAGTAAGAAAAAAAGATAGAATTTCAGTTTTAAGGAGTATGCTTTGAGAAGTAATAAGTATTTAGAAAAGTGAAGAAGTAAAGTCAGAAAAGAAGATAGAATATCAGTTTTAAGGAGTATGCTTGGAGATAAAAGAAGATAATTCTTTGAAAAGTGAAGAAGAAAAGCAAGAAAAGAAGATAGAATTACAGTTTAAAGGAGTATGCTTTGAGAAGTAATAAGTATTTAGAAAAGTGAAGAAGTGAAGTAAGAAAAGAAGATAGAATTTCAGTTTTAAGGAGTATGATTAGAGATAAAAGAAGATAATATTTTGAAAAGTGAAGAAGAAAAGTCAGAAAAGAAGAAAGAATATCAGTTTTAAGGAGTATGCTTTGAGAAGTAATAAGTATTTAGAAAAGTGAAGAAGTAAAGTCAGAAAAGAAGATAGAATTTCAGTTTAAAGGAGTATGCATTGAGAAGTAATAAGTATCTAGAAAACTGAAGAAGTAAAGTAAGAAAAGAAGATAGAATTTCAGTTTAAAGGAGTATGCTTTGAGAAGTAATAAGTATTTAGAAAAGTGAAGAAGTAAAGTAAGAAAAGAAGATAGAATTTCAGTTTTAAGGAGTATGCTTTGAGAAGTAATAAGTATTTAGAAAAGTGAAGAAGTGAAGTAAGAAAAGAAGATAGAATATCAGTTTAAAGGAATATGCATTGAGAAGTAATAAGTATCTAGAAAACTGAAGAAGTAAAGTAAGAAAAGAAGATAGAATTTCAGTTTTAAGGAGTATGCTTTGAGAAGTAGTAAGTATTTAGAAAAGTGAAGAAGTGAAGTAAGAAAAGAATATAGAATTTCAGTTTTAAGGAGTATGCTTTGAGAAGTAATAAGTATTTAGAAAACTGAAGAAGTAAAGTAAGAAAAGAATATAGAATTTCAGTTTTAAGGAGTATGCTTTGAGAAGTAGTAAGTATTTAGAAAAGTGAAGAAGTGAAGTAAGAAAAGAAGATAGAATATCAGTTTAAAGGAGTATGCTTTGAGAAGGAATAAGTATTTAGAAAAGTGAATAAGTGAAGTAAGAAAAGAAGATAGAATATCAGTTTTAAGGAGTATGCTTGGAGAAGTAATAAGTATTTAGAAAAGTGAAGAAGTAAAGTAAGAAAAGAAGATAGAATTTCAGTTTAAATAGTATGCTTTGAGAAGTAATAACTATTTAGAAAAGTGAAGAAGTAAAGTAAGAAAAGAAGATAGAATTTCAGTTTAAATAGTATGCTTTGAGAAGTAATAACTATTTAGAAAAGTGAAGAAGTGAAGTAAGAAAAGAAGATAGAATTTCAGTTTTAAGGAGTATGATTAGAGATAAAAGAAGATAATATTTTGAAAAGTGAAGAAGAAAAGTCAGAAAAGAAGATAGAATTTCAGTTTTTAGGAGTATAATTAGAGATAAAAGAAGATAATATTTAGAAAAGTGAAGAAGTGAAGTAAGAAAAGAAGATAGAATATCAGTTTTAAGGAGTATGCTTTGAGAAGTAGTAAGTATTTAGAAGAGTGAAAAAGTAAATTAAGAAAAGAAGATAGAATATCAGTTTTAAGGAGTATGCTTGGAGATAAAAGAAGATAATTCTTTGAAAAGTGAAGAAGTAAAGTAAGAAAAGAAGATAGAATATCAGTTTTAAGGAGTATGCTTTGAGAAGTAATAAGTATTTAGAAAAGTGAATACGTGAAGTAAGAAAAGAAGATAGAATTATAGTTTTAAGGAGTATGCTTTGAGAAGTAATAAGTATTTAGAAAAGTGAAGAAGTGAAGTAAGAAAAGAATATAGAATTTCAGTTTTAAGGAGTATGCTTTGAGAAGTAGTAAGTATTTAGAAAAGTAAAGAAGTGAAGTAAGAAAAGAAGATAGAATTTCATTTTAAAGGAGTATGCTTTGAGAAGTAATAAGTATTTAGAAAAGTGAAGAAGTAAAGTCAGAAAAGAAGAAAGAATATCAGTTTTAAGGAGTATAATTAGAGATAAAAGAAGATAATTCTTTGAAAAGTGAAGAAGAAAAGTCAGAAAAGAAGAAAGAATTTCAGTTTTAAGGAGTATGCTTTGAGAAGTAATAAGTATTTAGAAAAGTGAAGAAGTGAAGTAGAAAAAGAAGATAGAATTACAGTTTAAAGGAGTATGCTTTGAGAAGTAATAACTATTTAGAAAAGTGAAGAAGTAAAGTAAGAAAATAAGATAGAATTTCAGTTTTAAGGAGTATGCTTGGAGATAAAAGAAGATAATATTTTGAAAAGTGAAGAAGAAAAGTCAGAAAAGAAGAAAGAATATCAGTTTTAAGGAGTATAATTAGAGATAAAAGAAGATAATTCTTTGAAAAGTGAAGAAGAAAAGTCAGAAAAGAAGATAAATATCAGTTTTAAGGAGTATGCTTGGAGAAGTAATGAGTATTTAGAAAAGTGAAGAAGTGAAGTAAGAAAAGAAGATAGAATTACAGTTTAAAGGAGTATGCTTTGAGAAGTAGTAAGTATTTAGAAAAGTGAATAAGTGAAGTAAGAAAAGAAGATAGAATTTCAGTTTAAAGGAGTATGCTTTGAGAAGTAATAAGTATTTAGAAAAGTGAAGAAGTAAAGTAAGAAAAAAAGATAGAATTACAGTTTAAATAGTATGCTTTGAGAAGTAATAACTATTTAGAAAAGTGAAGAAGTAAAGTAAAAAAAATAAGATAGAATTTCATTTTAAAGGAGTATACTTTGAGAAGTAATAAGTATTTAGAAGAGTGAAAAAGTAAATTAAGAAAAGAAGATAGAATATCAGTTTTAAGGAGTATGCTAAGAGATAAAAGAAAATAGCATTTCGAAAAGTGAAGAAGAAAATTCAGAAAAGAAGATAGAATATCAGTTTTAAGGAGTATGCTTGGAGATAAAAGAAGATAATTCTTTGAAAAGTGAAGAAGTAAAGTCAGAAAAGAAGATAGAATATCAGTTTTAAGGAGTATTCTTGGAGATAAAAGAAGATAATTCTTTGAAAAGTGAAGAAGAAAAGTAAGAAAAGAAGATAGAATATCAGTTTTAAGGAGTATGCTAAGAGATAAAAGAAAATAATATTTCGAAAAGTGAAGAAGAAAAGTAAGAAAAGAAGATAGAATATCAGTTTTAAGGAGTATGCTTTGAGAAGTAATAAGTATTTAGAAAACTGAAGAAGTAAAGTAAGAAAAAAATATAGAATTTCAGTTTTAAGGAGTATGCTTGGAGAAGTAATAAGTATCTAGAAAAGTGAATAAGTAAAGTAAGAAAGGAAGATAGAATTTCAGTATAAAGGAGTATGCTTTGAGAAGTAATAAGTATTTAGAAAAGTGAAGAAGTGAAGTAAGAAAAGAAGATAGAATTTCAGTTTAAAGGAGTATGCTTTGAGAAGTAATAAGTATCTAGAAAAGTGAATAAGTAAAGTCAGAAAAGAAGATAGAATATCAGTTTTAAGGAGTATGCTTTGAGAAGTAATAAGTATTTAGAAAAGTGAAGAAGTGAAGTAAGAAAAGAAGATAGTATTACAGTTTTAAGGAGTATGCTTTGAGAAGTAGTAAGTATTTAGAAAAGTAAAGAAGTGAAGTAAGAAAATAAGATAGAATTTCAGTTTTAAGGAGTATGCTTTGAGAAGTAGTAAGTATTTAGAAAAGTGAAGAAGTGAAGTAAGAAAAGAAGATAGAATATCAGTTTTAAGGAGTATGCTTTGAGAAGTAGTAAGTATTTAGAAGAGTGAAAAAGTAAATTAAGAAAAGAAGATAGAATATCAGTTTTAAGGAGTATGCTTGGAGATAAAAGAAGATAATTCTTTGAAAAGTGAAGAAGAAAAGTCAGAAAAGAATATAGAATATCAGTTTTAAGGAGTATGATTAGAGATAAAAGAAGATAATATTTTGAAAAGTGAAGAAGTGAAGTAAGAAAAGAAGATAGAATATCAGTTTAAAGGAGTATGCTTTGAGAAGTAATAAGTATTTAGAAAAGTGAAGAAGTAAAGTAAGAAAAGAAGATAGAATTTCAGTTTTAAGGAGTATGCTTGGAGAAGTAATAAGTATTTAGAAAAGTGAAGAAGTAAAGTAAGAAAAGAAGATAGAATTACAGTTTTAAGGAGTATGCTTGGAGATAAAAGAAGATAATATTTTAAAAAGTGAAGAAGTGAAGTAAGAAAAGAAGATAGAATTACAGTTTTAAGGAGTATGCTTTGAGAAGTAATAAGTATTTAGAAAAGTGAAGAAGTGAAGTAAGAAAAGAAGATAGAATTTCAGTTTAAAGGAGTATGCTTTGAGAAGTAATAAGTATTTAGAAAAGTGAAGAAGTGAAGTAAGAAAAGAATATAGAATTTCAGTTTTAAGGAGTATGCTTTGAGAAGTAATAAGTATTTAGAAAAGTGAAGAAGTGAAGTAAGAAAAGAAGATAGAATTTCAGTTTTAAGGAGTATGCTTGGAGAAGTAATAAGTATTTAGAAAAGTGAATAAGTAAAGTAAGAAAAGAAGATAGAATTTCAGTTTTAAGGAGTATGCTTGGAGAAGTAATAAGTATTTAGAAAAGTGAAGAAGTAAAGTAAGAAAAGAAGATAGAATTTCAGTTTTAAGGAGTATGCTTTGAGAAGTAATAAGTATTTAGAAAAGTGAAGAAGTAAAGTAAGAAAAGAAGATAGAATTACAGTTTTAAGGAGTATGCTTTGAGAAGTAATAAGTATTTAGAAAAGTGAAGAAGTGAAGTAAGAAAAGAAGATAGAATTTCAGTTTAAAGGAGTATGCTTTGAGAAGTAATAAGTATTTAGAAAAGTGAAGAAGTGAAGTAAGAAAAGAATATAGAATTTCAGTTTTAAGGAGTATGCTTTGAGAAGTAATAAGTATTTAGAAAAGTGAAGAAGTGAAGTAAGAAAAGAAGATAGAATTTCAGTTTTAAGGAGTATGCTTGGAGAAGTAATAAGTATTTAGAAAAGTGAATAAGTAAAGTAAGAAAAGAAGATAGAATTTCAGTTTTAAGGAGTATGCTTTGAGAAGTAATAAGTATTTAGAAAAGTGAATAAGTAAAGTAAGAAAAGAAGATAGAATTTCAGTTTTAAGGAGTATGCTTTGAGAAGTAGTAAGTATTTAGAAAAGTGAAAAAGTAAATTAAGAAAAGAAGATAGAATATCAGTTTTAAGGAGTATGCTTTGAGAAGTAGTAAGTATTTTGAAGAGTGAAAAAGTAAATTAAAAAAAGAAGATAGAATATCAGTTTTAAGGAGTATGCTTGGAGATTAAAAAGATAATATTTTGAAAAGTGTATAAGTAAAGTAAGAAAAGAAGATAGAATATCAGTTTTAAGGAGTATGCTTGGAGATAAAAGAAAATAATATTTCGAAAAGTGAATAAGTAAAGTCAGAAAAGAAGATAGAATATCAGTTTTAAGGAGTATGCTTGGAGATAAAAGAAGATAATTCTTTGAAAAGTGAAGAAGAAAAGTAAGAAAAGAAGATAGAATATCAGTTTTAAGGAGTATGCTTGGAGATTAAAAAGATAATATTTTGAAAAGTGTATAAGTAAAGTAAGAAAAGAAGATAGAATATCAGTTTTAAGGAGTATGCTTGGAGATAAAAGAAAATAATATTTCGAAAAGTGAATAAGTAAAGTCAGAAAAGAAGATAGAATATCAGTTTTAAGGAGTATGCTTGGAGATAAAAGAAGATAATTCTTTGAAAAGTGAAGAAGTAAAGTAAGAAAAGAAGATAGAATATCAGTTTTAAGGAGTATGCTTGGAGATAAAAGAAAATAATATTTCGAAAAGTGAAGAAGAAAAGTCAGAAAAGAAGATAGAATATCAGTTTTAAGGAGTATTCTTGGAGATAAAAGAAAATAATATTTCGAAAAGTGAAGAAGAAAAGTAAGAAAAAAAGATAGAATATCAGTTTTAAGGAGTATGCTTGGAGATAAAAGAAGATAATTCTTTGAAAAGTGAAGAAGAAAAGTAAGAAAAGAAGATAGAATATCAGTTTTAAGGAGTATGCTTGGAGATAAAAGAAGATAATTCTTTGAAAAGTGAAGAAGAAAAGTCAGAAAAGAAGATAGAATATCAGTTTTAAGGAGTATGCTTGGAGATAAAAGAAGATAATTCTTTGAAAAGTGAAGAAGAAAAGTAAGAAAAGAAGATAGAATATCAGTTTTAAGGAGTATGCTAATAGATAAAAGAAAATAATATTTCGAAAAGTGAAGAAGTGAAGTAAGAAAAGAAGATAGAATTACAGTTTAACGAGTATGCTTTGAGAAGTAATAACTATTTAGAAAAGTGAAGTAGTAAAGTAAGAAAAGAAGATAGAATTTCATTTTAAAGGAGTATGCTTTGAGAAGTAGTAAGTATTTAGAAGAGTGAAAAAGTAAATTAAGAAAAGAAGATAGAATATCAGTTTTAAGGAGTATGCTTGGAGATAAATGAAGATAATATTTTGAAAAGTGAAGAAGAAAAGTAAGAAAACAAGATAGAATTTCATTTTAAAGGAGTATGCTTGGAGATAAAAGAAAATAATATTTCGAAAAGTGAATAAGTAAAGTCAGAAAAGAAGATAGAATTTCAGTTTAAAGGAGTATGCTTTGAGAATTAATAAGTATTTAGAAAAGTGAAGAAGTAAAGTAAGAAAAGAAGATAGAATATAAGTTTTAAAGAGTATGCTTTGAGAAGTAATAAGTATTTAGAAAAGTGAAGAAGAAAAGTCAGAAAAGAAGAAAGAATTTCAGTTTAAATAGTATGCTTTGAGAAGTAATAACTATTTAGAAAAGTGAAGAAGTAAAGTAAAAAAATAAGATAGAATTTCATTTTAAAGGAGTATGCTTTGAGAAGTAGTAAGTATTTAGAAGAGTGAAAAAGTAAATTAAGAAAAGAAGATAGAATATCAGTTTTAAGGAGTATGCTAAGAGATAAAAGAAAATAATATTTCGAAAAGTGAAGAAGAAAAGTCAGAAAAGAAGATAGAATATCAGTTTTAAGGAGTATGCTTGGAAATAAAAAAAAATAATATTTCGAAAAGTGAAGAAGAAAGTAAGAAAAGAAGATAGAATATCAGTTTTAAGGAGTATGCTTTGAGAAGTATTAAGTATTTAGAAAAGTGAATAAGTAAAGTAAGAAATGAAGATAGAATTTCATTTTAAAGGAGTATGCTTTGAGAAGTAATAAGTATTTAGAAAACTGAAGAAGTAAAGTAAGAAAAGAATATAAAATTTCAGTTTTAAGGAGTATGCTTTGAGAAGTAGTAAGTATCTAGAAAAGTGAAGAAGTAAAGTCAGAAAAGAAGATAGAATTTCAGTTTTAAGGAGTATGCAAAGAGATAAAAGAAATAATATTTCGAAAAGTGAATAAGCAAAGTCAGAAAAGAAGATAGAATTTCAGTTTAAAGGAGTATGCTTTGAGAATTAATAAGTATTTAGAAAAGTGAAGAAGTAAAGTAAGAAAAGAAGATAGAATATCAGTTTTAAGGAGTATGCTAAGAGATAAAAGAAAATAATATTTCGAAAAGTGAAGAAGAAAAGTCAGAAAAGAAGATAGAATATCAGTTTTAAGGAGTGATCTTGGAGATAAAAGAAGATAATTCTTTGAAAAGTGAAGAAGAAAAGTCAGAAAAGAAGATAGAATATCAGTTTTAAGGAGTATGCTAAGAGATAAAAGAAAATAATATTTCGAAAAGTGAATAAGTAAAGTCAGAAAAGAAGATAGAATTTCAGTTTAAAGGAGTATGCTTTGAGAATTAATAAGTATTTAGAAAAGTGAAGAAGTAAAGTAAGAAAAGAAGATAGAATATAAGTTTTAAAGAGTATGCTTTGAGAAGTAATAAGTATTTAGAAAAGTGAAGAAGAAAAGTCAGAAAAGAAGAAAGAATTTCAGTTTAAATAGTATGCTTTGAGAAGTAATAACTATTTAGAAAAGTGAAGAAGTAAAGTAAGAAAATAAGATAGAATTTCATTTTAAAGGAGTATACTTTGAGAAGTAATAAGTATTTAGAAGAGTGAAAAAGTAAATTAAGAAAAGAAGATAGAATATCAGTTTTAAGGAGTATGCTAAGAGATAAAAGAAAATAATATTTCGAAAAGTGAAGAAGAAAAGTCAGAAAAGAAGAAAGAATATCAGTTTTAAGGAGTATGCTTGGAAATAAAAGAAAATAATATTTCGAAAAGTGAAGAAGAAAGTAAGAAAAGAAGATAGAATATCAGTTTTAAGGAGTATGCTTGGAGATAAAAGAAAATAATATTTCGAAAAGTGAAGAAGAAAGTAAGAAAAGAAGATAGAATATCAGTTTTAAGGAGTATGCTTGGAGATAAAAGAAGATAATTCTTTGAAAAGTGAAGAAGAAAAGTCAGAAAAGAAGATAGAATATCAGTTTTAAGGAGTATGCTTGGAGATAAAAGAATATAATATTTTGAAAAGTGAAGAAGAAAAGTAAGAAAAGAAGATAGAATATCAGTTTTAAGGAGTATGCTAATAGATAAAAGAAAATAATATTTCGAAAAGTGAAGAAGAAAAGTCAGAAAAGAAGATAGAATATCAGTTTTAAGGAGTATGCTTGGAGATAAAAGAAAATAATATTTCGAAAAGTGAAGAAGAAAGTAAGAAAAGAAGATAGAATATCAGTTTTAAGGAGTATGCTTGGAGATAAAAGAAGATAATTCTTTGAAAAGTGAAGAAGAAAAGTCAGAAAAGAAGATAGAATATCAGTTTTAAGGAGTATGCTTGGAGATAAAAGAATATAATATTTTGAAAAGTGAAGAAGAAAAGTAAGAAAAGAAGATAGAATATCAGTTTTAAGGAGTATGCTAAGAGATAAAAGAAAATAATATTTCGAAAAGTGAAGAAGAAAAGTCAGAAAAGAAGATAGAATATCAGTTTTAAGGAGTATGCTTGGAGATAAAAGAAAATAATATTTCGAAAAGTGAAGAAGAAAGTAAGAAAAGAAGATAGAATATCAGTTTTAAGGAGTATGCTTGGAGATAAAAGAAGATAATTCTTTGAAAAGTGAAGAAGAAAAGTCAGAAAAGAAGATAGAATATCAGTTTTAAGGAGTATGCTTGGAGATAAAAGAATATAATATTTTGAAAAGTGAAGAAGAAAAGTAAGAAAAGAAGATAGAATATCAGTTTTAAGGAGTATGCTAATAGATAAAATAAAATAATATTTCGAAAAGTGAAGAAGAAAAGTCAGAAAAGAAGATAGAATATCAGTTTTAAAGAGTATGCTTTGGGGATAAAAGAAAATAATATTTCGAAAAGTGAAGAAGAAAAGTAAGAAAAGAAGATAGAATATCAGTTTTAAGGAGTATGCTTTGAGAAGTATTAAGTATTTAGAAAAGTGAAGAAGTGAAGTAAGAAAAGAAGATAGAATTTCATTTTAAAGGAGTATGCTTTGAGAAGTAATAAGTATTTAGAAAAGTGAAGAAGTAAAGTAAGAAAAGAAGATAGAATTTCAGTTTAAAGGAGTATGCTTTGAGAAGTAATAAGTATTTAGAAAACTGAAGAAGTAAAGTAAGAAAAGAATATAGAATTTCCGTTTTAAGGAGTATGCTTTGAGAAGTAGTAAGTATCTAGAAAAGTGAAGAAGTAAAGTAAGAAAAGAAGATAGAATTTCAGTTTTAAGGAGTATGCTTTGAGAAGTAATAAGTATCTAGAAAACTGAAGAAGTAAAGTCAGAAAAGAAGATAGAATATCAGTTTTAAGGAGTATGCTTGGAGATAAAAGAAGATAATTCTTTGAAAAGTGAAGAAGTAAAGTAAGAAAAGTAGATAGAATTTCAGTTTTAAGGAGTATGCTTTGAGAAGTAATAAGTATTTCGAAAACTGAAGAAGTAAAGTAAGAAAAGAAGATAGAATTTCAGTTTAAAGGAGTATGCTTTGAGAAGTAAAAAGTATTTAGAAAAGTGAATAAGTAAAGTAAGAAAAGAATATAGAATTTCAGTTTTAAGGAGTATGCTTTGAGAAGTAATAAGTATCTAGAAAAGTGAAGAAGTAAAGTAAGAAAAGAAGATAGAATTTCAGTTTTAAGGAGTATGCTTTGAGAAGTAATAAGTATTTAGAAAACTGAAGAAGTAAAGTAAGAAAAGAAGATAGAATATCAGTTTTAAGGAGTATGCTTTGAGAAGTAATAAATATCTAGAAAACTGAAGAATTAAAGTAAGAAAAGAAGATAGAATTTCAGTTTAAAGGAGTATGCTTTGAGAAGTAACAAGTATTTAGAAAAGTGAATAAGTAAAGTAAGAAAAGAATATAGAATTTCAGTTTTAAGGAGTATGCTTGGAGATAAAAGAAGATAATTCTTTGAAAAGTGAAGAAGAAAAGTAAGAAAAGAAGATAGAATATCAGTTTTAAGGAGTATGCTAAGAGATAAAAGAAAATAATATTTCGAAAAGTGAAGAAGAAAATTCAGAAAAGAAGATAGAATATCAGTTTTAAGGAGTATGCTAATAGATAAAAGAAAATAATATTTCGAAAAGTGAAGAAGAAAAGTCAGAAAAGAAGATAGAATATCAGTTTTAAAGAGTATGCTTTGGAGATAAAAGAAAATAATATTTCGAAAAGTGAAGAAGTAAAGTCAGAAAAGAAGATAGAATATCAGTTTTAAGGAGTATGCTTGGAGATAAAAGAAGATAATTCTTTGAAAAGTGAAGAAGAAAAGTAAGAAAAGAAGATAGAATATCAGTTTTAAGGAGTATGATTAGAGATAAAAGAAGATAATTCTTTGAAAAGTGAAGAAGAAAAGTCAGAAAAGAAGATAGAATATCAGTTTTAAGGAGTATGCTTTGAGATAAAAGAAGATAATTCTTTGAAAAGTGAAGAAGAAAAGTAAGAAAACAAGATAGAATTTCATTTTAAAGGAGTATGCTTTGAGAAGTATTAAGTATTTAGAAAACTGAAGAAGTAAAGTAAGAAAAGAATATAGAATATCAGTTTTAAGGAGTATGCTTTGAGAAGTAATAAGTATTTAGAAAAGTGAAGAAGTAAAGTAAGAAAAGAAGATAGAATATAAGTTTTAAAGAGTATGCTTTGAGAAGTAATAAGTATTTAGAAAAGTGAAGAAGAAAAGTCAGAAAAGAAGAAAGAATTTCAGTTTAAATAGTATGCTTTGAGAAGTAATAATTATTTAGAAAAGTGAAGAAGTAAAGTAAGAAAAGAAGATAGAATTTCATTTTAAAGGAGTATGCTTTGAGAAGTAATAAGTATTTAGAAGAGTGAAAAAGTAAATTAAGAAAAGAAGATAGAATATCAGTTTTAAGGAGTATGCTAAGAGATAAAAGAAAATAATATTTCGAAAAGTGAAGAAGAAAAGTCAGAAAAGAAGATAGAATATCAGTTTTAAGGAGTATGCTTGGAGATAAAAGAAGATAATTCTTTGAAAAGTGAAGAAGAAAAGTCAGAAAAGAAGATAGAATATCAGTTTTAAGGAGTATGCTTGGAGATAAAAGAATATAATATTTTGAAAAGTGAAGAAGAAAAGTCAGAAAAGAAGATAGAATATCAGTTTTAAGGAGTATGCTTGGAGATAAAAGAATATAATATTTTGAAAAGTGAAGAAGAAAGTAAGAAAAGAAGATAGAATTTCATTTTAAAGGAGTATGCTTTGAGAAGTAATAAGTATTTAGAAGAGTGAAAAAGTAAATTAAGAAAAGAAGATAGAATATCAGTTTTAAGGAGTATGCTTTGGTGATAAAAGAAAATAATATTTCGAAAAGTGAAGAAGAAAGTCAGAAAAGAAGAAAGAATTTCAGTTTAAATAGTATGCTTTGAGAAGTAATAATTATTTAGAAAAGTGAAGAAGTAAAGTAAGAAAAGAAGAAAGAATTTCAGTTTAAATAGTATGCTTTGAGAAGTAATAATTATTTAGAAAAGTGAAGAAGTAAAGTAAGAAAAGAAGATAGAATTTCATTTTAAAGGAGTATGCTTTGAGAAGTAATAAGTATTTAGAAGAGTGAAAAAGTAAATTAAGAAAAGAAGATAGAATATCAGTTTTAAGGAGTATGCTTTGGTGATAAAAGAAAATAATATTTCGAAAAGTGAAGAAGAAAGTAAGAAAAGAAGATAGAATATCAGTTTTAAGGAGTATGCTTGGAGATAAAAGAAGATAATTCTTTGAAAAGTGAAGAAGAAAAGTCAGAAAAGAAGATAGAATATCAGTTTTAAGGAGTATGCTTGGAGATAAAAGAATATAATATTTTGAAAAGTGAAGAAGAAAAGTAAGAAAAGAAGATAGAATATCAGTTTTAAGGAGTATGCTAATAGATAAAATAAAATAATATTTCGAAAAGTGAAGAAGAAAAGTCAGAAAAGAAGATAGAATATCAGTTTTAAAGAGTATGCTTTGGGGATAAAAGAAAATAATATTTCGAAAAGTGAAGAAGAAAAGTAAGAAAAGAAGATAGAATATCAGTTTTAAGGAGTATGCTTTGAGAAGTATTAAGTATTTAGAAAAGTGAAGAAGAAAAGTAAGAAAAGAAGATAGAATTTCATTTTAAAGGAGTATGCTTTGAGAAGTAATAAGTATTTAGAAAAGTGAAGAAGTAAAGTAAGAAAAGTAGATAGAATTTCAGTTTAAAGGAGTATGCTTTGAGAAGTAATAAGTATTTAGAAAACTGAAGAAGTAAAGTAAGAAAAGAATATAGAATTTCAGTTTTAAGGAGTATGCTTTGAGAAGTAGTAAGTATCTAGAAAAGTGAAGAAGTAAAGTAAGAAAAGAAGATAGAATTTCAGTTTTAAGGAGTATGCTTTGAGAAGTAATAAGTATCTAGAAAACTGAAGAAGTAAAGTAAGAAAAAAAGATAGAATTTCAGTTTTAAGGAGTATGCTTTGAGAAGTAATAAATATCTAGAAAACTGAAGAAGTAAAGTAAGAAAAGAAGATAGAATTTCAGTTTTAAGGAGTATGCTTGGAGAAGTAATAAGTATTTAGAAAAGTGAATAAGTAAAGTAAGAAAAGAAGATAGAATTTCAGTTTTAAGGAGTATGCTTTGAGAAGTAATAAGTATTTAGAAAACTGAAGAAGTAAAGTAAGAAAAGAATATAAAATTTCAGTTTTAAGGAGTATGCTTGGAGATAAAAGAAGATAATATGTTCAAAAGTGAAGAAGTAAAGTAAGAAAAGAAGATAGAATTTCATTTTAAAGGAGTATGCTTTGAGAAGTAATAAGTATCTAGAAAACTGAAGAAGTAAAGTAAGAAAAAAAGATAGAATTTCAGTTTTAAGGAGTATGCTTTGAGAAGTAATAAATATCTAGAAAACTGAAGAAGTAAAGTAAGAAAAGAAGATAGAATTTCAGTTTTAAGGAGTATGCTTGGAGAAGTAATAAGTATTTAGAAAAGTGAATAAGTAAAGTAAGAAAAGAAGATAGAATTTCAGTTTTAAGGAGTATGCTTTGAGAAGTAATAAGTATTTAGAAAACTGAAGAAGTAAAGTAAGAAAAGAATATAAAATTTCAGTTTTAAGGAGTATGCTTGGAGATAAAAGAAGATAATATGTTCAAAAGTGAAGAAGTAAAGTAAGAAAAGAAGATAGAATATCAGTTTTAAGGAGTATGCTTGGAGAAGTAATAAGTATTTAGAAAACTGAAGAAGTAAAGTAAGAAAAAAAGATAGAATTTCAGTTTTAAAGAGTATGCTTGGAGAAGTAATAAGTATTTAGAAAAGTGAAGAAGTAAAGTAAGAAAAGAAGATAGAATTACAGTTTTAAGGAGTATGCTTAAGAAGTAATAAATATCTAGAAAACTGAAGAAGTAAAGTAAGAAAAAAAGATAGAATTTCAGTTTTAAGGAGTATGCTTGGAGAAGTAATAAGTATTTAGAAAACTGAAGAAGTAAAGTAAGAAAAGAAGATAGAATATCAGTTTTAAGGAGTATGCTTTGAGAAGTAGTAAGTATCTAGAAAAGTGAAGAAGTAAAGTAAGAAAAGAATATAGAATTTCAGTTTTAAGGAGTATGCTTTGAGAAGTAGTAAGTATCTAGAAAAGTGAAGAAGTAAAGTAAGAAAAAAAGATAGAATTTCAGTTTTAAGGAGTATGCTTAAGAAGTAATAAATATCTAGAAAACTGAAGAAGTAAAGTAAGAAAAGAAGATAGAATATCAGTTTTAAGGAGTATGCTTGGAGAAGTAATAAGTATTTAGAAAAGTGAATAAGTAAAGTAAGAAAAGAAGATAGAATATCAGTTTTAAGGAGTATGCTTGGAGAAGTAATAAGTATTTAGAAAAGTGAAGAAGTAAAGTAAGAAAAGAAGATAGAATTTCAGTTTTAAGGAGTATGCTTTGAGATAAAAGAAGATAATTCTTTGAAAAGTGAAGAAGAAAAGTCAGAAAAGAAGATAGAATATCAGTTTTAAGGAGTATGCTTTGAGATAAAAGAAGATAATTCTTTGAAAAGTGAAGAAGAAAAGTAAGAAAACAAGATAGAATTTCATTTTAAAGGAGTATGCTTTGAGAAGTATTAAGTATTTAGAAAACTGAAGAAGTAAAGTAAGAAAAGAATATAGAATATCAGTTTTAAGGAGTATGCTTTGAGAAGTAATAAGTATTTAGAAAAGTGAAGAAGTAAAGTAAGAAAAGAAGATAGAATATAAGTTTTAAAGAGTATGCTTTGAGAAGTAATAAGTATTTAGAAGAGTGAAGAAGAAAAGTCAGAAAAGAAGAAAGAATTTCAGTTTAAATAGTATGCTTTGAGAAGTAATAATTATTTAGAAAAGTGAAGAAGTAAAGTAAGAAAATAAGATAGAATTTCATTTTAAAGGAGTATGCTTTGAGAAGTAATAAGTATTTAGAAGAGTGAAAAAGTAAATTAAGAAAAGAAGATAGAATATCAGTTTTAAGGAGTATGCTAAGAGATAAAAGAAAATAATATTTCGAAAAGTGAAGAAGAAAAGTCAGAAAAGAAGATAGAATATCAGTTTTAAGGAGTATGCTTGGAGATAAAAGAAAATAATATTTCGAAAAGTGAAGAAGAAAGTAAGAAAAGAAGATAGAATATCAGTTTTAAGGAGTATGCTTGGAGATAAAAGAAGATAATTCTTTGAAAAGTGAAGAAGAAAAGTCAGAAAAGAAGATAGAATATCAGTTTTAAGGAGTATGCTTGGAGATAAAAGAATATAATATTTTGAAAAGTGAAGAAGAAAAGTAAGAAAAGAAGATAGAATATCAGTTTTAAGGAGTATGCTAATAGATAAAATAAAATAATATTTCGAAAAGTGAAGAAGAAAAGTCAGAAAAGAAGATAGAATATCAGTTTTAAAGAGTATGCTTTGGGGATAAAAGAAAATAATATTTCGAAAAGTGAAGAAGAAAAGTAAGAAAAGAAGATAGAATATCAGTTTTAAGGAGTATGCTTTGAGAAGTATTAAGTATTTAGAAAAGTGAAGAAGTGAAGTAAGAAAAGAAGATAGAATTTCATTTTAAAGGAGTATGCTTTGAGAAGTAATAAGTATTTAGAAAAGTGAAGAAGTAAAGTAAGAAAAGTAGATAGAATTTCAGTTTTAAGGAGTATGCTTGGAGAAGTAATAAGTATTTAGAAAACTGAAGAAGTAAAGTAAGAAAAGAAGATAGAATATCAGTTTTAAGGAGTATGCTTTGAGAAGTAGTAAGTATCTAGAAAAGTGAAGAAGTAAAGTAAGAAAAGAATATAGAATTTCAGTTTTAAGGAGTATGCTTTGAGAAGTAGTAAGTATCTAGAAAACTGAAGAAGTAAAGTAAGAAAAAAAGATAGAATTTCAGTTTTAAGGAGTATGCTTTGAGAAGTAATAAATATCTAGAAAACTGAAGAAGTAAAGTAAGAAAAGAAGATAGAATTTCAGTTTTAAGGAGTATGCTTGGAGAAGTAATAAGTATTTAGAAAAGTGAATAAGTAAAGTAAGAAAAGAAGATAGAATTTCAGTTTTAAGGAGTATGCTTTGAGAAGTAATAAGTATTTAGAAAACTGAAGAAGTAAAGTAAGAAAAAAAGATAGAATTTCAGTTTTAAGGAGTATGCTTTGAGATAAAAGAAGATAATATGTTCAAAAGTGAAGAAGTAAAGTAAGAAAAGAAGATAGAATTTCATTTTAAAGGAGTATGCTTTGAGAAGTAATAAGTATTTAGAAAACTGAAGAAGTAAAGTAAGAAAAAAAGATAGAATTTCAGTTTTAAAGAGTATGCTTGGAGAAGTAATAAGTATTTAGAAAAGTGAAGAAGTAAAGTAAGAAAAGAAGATAGAATTACAGTTTTAAGGAGTATGCTTAAGAAGTAATAAATATCTAGAAAACTGAAGAAGTAAAGTAAGAAAAAAAGATAGAATTTCAGTTTTAAGGAGTATGCTTGGAGAAGTAATAAGTATTTAGAAAACTGAAGAAGTAAAGTAAGAAAAGAAGATAGAATATCAGTTTTAAGGAGTATGCTTTGAGAAGTAGTAAGTATTCAGAAAAGTGAAGAAGTAAAGTAAGAAAAGAAGATAGAATTTCAGTTTTAAGGAGTATGCTTTGAGAAGTAATAAGTATCTAGAAAACTGAAGAAGTAAAGTAAGAAAAGAAGATAGAATATCAGTTTTAAGGAGTATGCTTGGAGATAAAAAAGATAATTCTTTGAAAAGTGAAGAAGAAAAGTAAGAAAAGAAGATAGAATATCAGTTTTAAGGAGTATGCTTTGAGAAGTAATAAATATCTAGAAAACTGAAGAAGTAAAGTAAGAAAAGAAGATAGAATTTCAGTTTAAAGGAGTATGCTTTGAGAAGTAAAAAGTATTTAGAAAAGTGAATAAGTGAAGTAAGAAAAGAATATAGAATTTCAGTTTTAAGGAGTATGCTTTGAGAAGTAATAAGTATCTAGAAAAGTGAAGAAGTAAAGTAAGAAAAGAAGATAGAATTTCAGTTTTAAGGAGTATGCTTTGAGAAGTAATAAGTATTTAGAAAACTGAAGAAGTAAAGTAAGAAAAGAAGATAGAATATCAGTTTTAAGGAGTATGCTTTGAGAAGTAATAAATATCTAGAAAACTGAAGAAGTAAAGTAAGAAAAGAAGATAGAATTTCAGTTTAAAGGAGTATGCTTTGAGAAGTAACAAGTATTTAGAAAAGTGAATAAGTAAAGTAAGAAAAGAATATAGAATTTCAGTTTTAAGGAGTATGCTTGGAGATAAAAGAAGATAATTCTTTGAAAAGTGAAGAAGAAAAGTAAGAAAAGAAGATAGAATATCAGTTTTAAGGAGTATGCTTGGAGATAAAAGAAGATAATTCTTTGAAAAGTGAAGAAGAAAAGTAAGAAAAGAAGATAGAATATCAGTTTTAAGGAGTATGATTAGAGATAAAAGAAGATAATTCTTTGAAAAGTGAAGAAGAAAAGTCAGAAAAGAAGATAGAATATCAGTTTTAAGGAGTATGCTTTGAGATAAAAGAAGATAATTCTTTGAAAAGTGAAGAAGAAAAGTAAGAAAACAAGATAGAATTTCATTTTAAAGGAGTATGCTTTGAGAAGTATTAAGTATTTAGAAAACTGAAGAAGTAAAGTAAGAAAAGAATATAGAATTTCAGTTTTAAGGAGTATGCTTTGAGAAGTAATAAGTATTTAGAAAAGTGAAGAAGTAAAGTAAGAAAAGAAGATAGAATATAAGTTTTAAAGAGTATGCTTTGAGAAGTAATAAGTATTTAGAAGAGTGAAGAAGAAAAGTCAGAAAAGAAGAAAGAATTTCAGTTTAAATAGTATGCTTTGAGAAGTAATAATTATTTAGAAAAGTGAAGAAGTAAAGTAAGAAAATAAGATATAATTTCATTTTAAAGGAGTATGCTTTGAGAAGTAATAAGTATTTAGAAGAGTGAAAAAGTAAATTAAGAAAAGAAGATAGAATATCAGTTTTAAGGAGTATGCTAAGAGATAAAAGAAAATAATATTTCGAAAAGTGAAGAAGAAAAGTCAGAAAAGAAGATAGAATATCAGTTTTAAGGAGTATGCTTGGAGATAAAAGAAAATAATATTTCGAAAAGTGAAGAAGAAAGTAAGAAAAGAAGATAGAATATCAGTTTTAAGGAGTATGCTTGGAGATAAAAGAAGATAATTCTTTGAAAAGTGAAGAAGAAAAGTCAGAAAAGAAGATAGAATATCAGTTTTAAGGAGTATGCTTGGAGATAAAAGAATATAATATTTTGAAAAGTGAAGAAGAAAAGTAAGAAAAGAAGATAGAATATCAGTTTTAAGGAGTATGCTAATAGATAAAATAAAATAATATTTCGAAAAGTGAAGAAGAAAAGTCAGAAAAGAAGATAGAATATCAGTTTTAAAGAGTATGCTTTGGTGATAAAAGAAAATAATATTTCGAAAAGTGAAGAAGAAAGTAAGAAAAGAAGATAGAATATCAGTTTTAAGGAGTATGCTTGGAGATAAAAGAAGATAATTCTTTGAAAAGTGAAGAAGAAAAGTCAGAAAAGAAGATAGAATATCAGTTTTAAGGAGTATGCTTGGAGATAAAAGAATATAATATTTTGAAAAGTGAAGAAGAAAAGTAAGAAAAGAAGATAGAATATCAGTTTTAAGGAGTATGCTAATAGATAAAATAAAATAATATTTCGAAAAGTGAAGAAGAAAAGTCAGAAAAGAAGATAGAATATCAGTTTTAAAGAGTATGCTTTGGGGATAAAAGAAAATAATATTTCGAAAAGTGAAGAAGAAAAGTAAGAAAAGAAGATAGAATATCAGTTTTAAGGAGTATGCTTTGAGAAGTATTAAGTATTTAGAAAAGTGAAGAAGAAAAGTAAGAAAAGAAGATAGAATTTCATTTTAAAGGAGTATGCTTTGAGAAGTAATAAGTATTTAGAAAAGTGAAGAAGTAAAGTAAGAAAAGTAGATAGAATTTCAGTTTAAAGGAGTATGCTTTGAGAAGTAATAAGTATTTAGAAAACTGAAGAAGTAAAGTAAGAAAAGAATATAGAATTTCAGTTTTAAGGAGTATGCTTTGAGAAGTAGTAAGTATCTAGAAAAGTGAAGAAGTAAAGTAAGAAAAGAAGATAGAATTTCAGTTTTAAGGAGTATGCTTTGAGAAGTAATAAGTATCTAGAAAACTGAAGAAGTAAAGTAAGAAAAAAAGATAGAATTTCAGTTTTAAGGAGTATGCTTTGAGAAGTAGTAAGTATCTAGAAAAGTGAAGAAGTAAAGTAAGAAAAGAAGATAGAATTTCAGTTTTAAGGAGTATGCTTTGAGAAGTAATAAGTATCTAGAAAACTGAAGAAGTAAAGTAAGAAAAAAAGATAGAATTTCAGTTTTAAGGAGTATGCTTTGAGAAGTAATAAATATCTAGAAAACTGAAGAAGTAAAGTAAGAAAAGAAGATAGAATTTCAGTTTTAAGGAGTATGCTTGGAGAAGTAATAAGTATTTAGAAAAGTGAATAAGTAAAGTAAGAAAAGAAGATAGAATTTCAGTTTAAAGGAGTATGCTTTGAGAAGTAATAAGTATTTAGAAAACTGAAGAAGTAAAGTAAGAAAAGAATATAGAATTTCAGTTTTAAGGAGTATGCTTTGAGAAGTAGTAAGTATCTAGAAAAGTGAAGAAGTAAAGTAAGAAAAGAAGATAGAATTTCAGTTTTAAGGAGTATGCTTTGAGAAGTAATAAGTATCTAGAAAACTGAAGAAGTAAAGTAAGAAAAAAAGATAGAATTTCAGTTTTAAGGAGTATGCTTTGAGAAGTAATAAATATCTAGAAAACTGAAGAAGTAAAGTAAGAAAAGAAGATAGAATTTCAGTTTTAAGGAGTATGCTTGGAGAAGTAATAAGTATTTAGAAAAGTGAATAAGTAAAGTAAGAAAAGAAGATAGAATTTCAGTTTTAAGGAGTATGCTTTGAGAAGTAATAAGTATTTAGAAAACTGAAGAAGTAAAGTAAGAAAAGAATATAAAATTTCAGTTTAAAGGAGTATGCTTTGAGAAGTAATAAGTATTTAGAAAAGTGAAGAAGTAAAGTAAGAAAAGAAGATAGAATTTCAGTTTTAAGGAGTATGCTTTGAGAAGTAGTAAGTATCTAGAAAAGTGAAGAAGTAAAGTAAGAAAAGAAGATAGAATTTCAGTTTTAAGGAGTATGCTTTGAGAAGTAATAAGTATCTAGAAAACTGAAGAAGTAAAGTAAGAAAAGAATATAGAATTTCAGTTTTAAGGAGTATGCTTGGAGATAAAAGAAGATAATATGTTCAAAAGTGAAGAAGTAAAGTAAGAAAAGAAGATAGAATTTCATTTTAAAGGAGTATGCTTTGAGAAGTAATAAGTATCTAGAAAACTGAAGAAGTAAAGTAAGAAAAAAAGATAGAATTTCAGTTTTAAGGAGTATGCTTTGAGAAGTAATAAATATCTAGAAAACTGAAGAAGTAAAGTAAGAAAAGAAGATAGAATTTCAGTTTTAAGGAGTATGCTTGGAGAAGTAATAAGTATTTAGAAAAGTGAATAAGTAAAGTAAGAAAAGAAGATAGAATTTCAGTTTTAAGGAGTATGCTTTGAGAAGTAATAAGTATTTAGAAAACTGAAGAAGTAAAGTAAGAAAAGAATATAAAATTTCAGTTTTAAGGAGTATGCTTGGAGATAAAAGAAGATAATATGTTCAAAAGTGAAGAAGTAAAGTAAGAAAAGAAGATAGAATTTCATTTTAAAGGAGTATGCTTTGAGAAGTAATAAGTATTTAGAAAACTGAAGAAGTAAAGTAAGAAAAAAAGATAGAATTTCAGTTTTAAAGAGTATGCTTGGAGAAGTAATAAGTATTTAGAAAAGTGAAGAAGTAAAGTAAGAAAAGAAGATAGAATTACAGTTTTAAGGAGTATGCTTAAGAAGTAATAAATATCTAGAAAACTGAAGAAGTAAAGTAAGAAAAGAAGATAGAATTTCAGTTTAAAGGAGTATGCTTGGAGAAGTAATAAGTATTTAGAAAACTGAAGAAGTAAAGTAAGAAAAGAAGATAGAATATCAGTTTTAAGGAGTATGCTTTGAGAAGTAGTAAGTATTCAGAAAAGTGAAGAAGTAAAGTAAGAAAAGAAGATAGAATTTCAGTTTTAAGGAGTATGCTTGGAGAAGTAATAAGTATTTAGAAAACTGAAGAAGTAAAGTAAGAAAAGAAGATAGAATATCAGTTTTAAGGAGTATGCTTTGAGAAGTAGTAAGTATCTAGAAAAGTGAAGAAGTAAAGTAAGAAAAGAAGATAGAATTTCAGTTTTAAGGAGTATGCTTTGAGAAGTAATAAATATCTAGAAAACTGAAGAAGTAAAGTAAGAAAAAAAGATAGAATTTCAGTTTTAAGGAGTATGCTTTGAGAAGTAATAAATATCTAGAAAACTGAAGAAGTAAAGTAAGAAAAGAAGATAGAATTTCAGTTTTAAGGAGTATGCTTTGAGATAAAAGAAGATAATTCTTTGAAAAGTGAAGAAGAAAAGTCAGAAAAGAAGATAGAATATCAGTTTTAAGGAGTATGCTTTGAGATAAAAGAAGATAATTCTTTGAAAAGTGAAGAAGAAAAGTAAGAAAACAAGATAGAATTTCATTTTAAAGGAGTATGCTTTGAGAAGTATTAAGTATTTAGAAAACTGAAGAAGTAAAGTAAGAAAAGAATATAGAATATCAGTTTTAAGGAGTATGCTTTGAGAAGTAATAAGTATTTAGAAAAGTGAAGAAGTAAAGTAAGAAAAGAAGATAGAATATAAGTTTTAAAGAGTATGCTTTGAGAAGTAATAAGTATTTAGAAGAGTGAAGAAGAAAAGTCAGAAAAGAAGAAAGAATTTCAGTTTAAATAGTATGCTTTGAGAAGTAATAATTATTTAGAAAAGTGAAGAAGTAAAGTAAGAAAATAAGATAGAATTTCATTTTAAAGGAGTATGCTTTGAGAAGTAATAAGTATTTAGAAGAGTGAAAAAGTAAATTAAGAAAAGAAGATAGAATATCAGTTTTAAGGAGTATGCTAAGAGATAAAAGAAAATAATATTTCGAAAAGTGAAGAAGAAAAGTCAGAAAAGAAGATAGAATATCAGTTTTAAGGAGTATGCTTGGAGATAAAAGAAAATAATATTTCGAAAAGTGAAGAAGAAAGTAAGAAAAGAAGATAGAATATCAGTTTTAAGGAGTATGCTTGGAGATAAAAGAAGATAATTCTTTGAAAAGTGAAGAAGAAAAGTCAGAAAAGAAGATAGAATATCAGTTTTAAGGAGTATGCTTGGAGATAAAAGAATATAATATTTTGAAAAGTGAAGAAGAAAAGTAAGAAAAGAAGATAGAATATCAGTTTTAAGGAGTATGCTAATAGATAAAATAAAATAATATTTCGAAAAGTGAAGAAGAAAAGTCAGAAAAGAAGATAGAATATCAGTTTTAAAGAGTATGCTTTGGGGATAAAAGAAAATAATATTTCGAAAAGTGAAGAAGAAAAGTAAGAAAAGAAGATAGAATATCAGTTTTAAGGAGTATGCTTTGAGAAGTATTAAGTATTTAGAAAAGTGAAGAAGTGAAGTAAGAAAAGAAGATAGAATTTCATTTTAAAGGAGTATGCTTTGAGAAGTAATAAGTATTTAGAAAAGTGAAGAAGTAAAGTAAGAAAAGTAGATAGAATTTCAGTTTAAAGGAGTATGCTTTGAGAAGTAATAAGTATTTAGAAAACTGAAGAAGTAAAGTAAGAAAAGAATATAGAATTTCAGTTTTAAGGAGTATGCTTTGAGAAGTAGTAAGTATCTAGAAAAGTGAAGAAGTAAAGTAAGAAAAGAAGATAGAATTTCAGTTTTAAGGAGTATGCTTTGAGAAGTAATAAGTATCTAGAAAACTGAAGAAGTAAAGTAAGAAAAAAAGATAGAATTTCAGTTTTAAGGAGTATGCTTTGAGAAGTAATAAATATCTAGAAAACTGAAGAAGTAAAGTAAGAAAAGAAGATAGAATTTCAGTTTTAAGGAGTATGCTTGGAGAAGTAATAAGTATTTAGAAAAGTGAATAAGTAAAGTAAGAAAAGAAGATAGAATTTCAGTTTTAAGGAGTATGCTTTGAGAAGTAATAAGTATTTAGAAAACTGAAGAAGTAAAGTAAGAAAAAAAGATAGAATTTCAGTTTTAAGGAGTATGCTTTGAGATAAAAGAAGATAATATGTTCAAAAGTGAAGAAGTAAAGTAAGAAAAGAAGATAGAATTTCATTTTAAAGGAGTATGCTTGGAGAAGTAATAAGTATTTAGAAAACTGAAGAAGTAAAGTAAGAAAAAAAGATAGAATTTCAGTTTTAAAGAGTATGCTTGGAGAAGTAATAAGTATTTAGAAAAGTGAAGAAGTAAAGTAAGAAAAGAAGATAGAATTACAGTTTTAAGGAGTATGCTTAAGAAGTAATAAATATCTAGAAAACTGAAGAAGTAAAGTAAGAAAAAAAGATAGAATTTCAGTTTTAAGGAGTATGCTTGGAGAAGTAATAAGTATTTAGAAAACTGAAGAAGTAAAGTAAGAAAAGAAGATAGAATATCAGTTTTAAGGAGTATGCTTTGAGAAGTAGTAAGTATTCAGAAAAGTGAAGAAGTAAAGTAAGAAAAGAAGATAGAATTTCAGTTTTAAGGAGTATGCTTGGAGAAGTAATAAGTATTTAGAAAACTGAAGAAGTAAAGTAAGAAAAGAAGATAGAATATCAGTTTTAAAGGAGTATGCTTTGAGAAGTAATAAGTATTTAGAAAAGTGAAGAAGAAAAGTAAGAAAAGAAGATAGAATTACAGTTTAAAGGAGTATGCTTTGAGAAGTAATAAATATCTAGAAAACTGAAGAAGTAAAGTAAGAAAAGAAGATAGAATTTCAGTTTAAAGGAGTATGCTTTGAGAAGTAAAAAGTATTCAGAAAAGTGAATAAGTGAAGTAAGAAAAGAATATAGAATTTCAGTTTTAAGGAGTATGCTTTGAGAAGTAATAAGTATCTAGAAAAGTGAAGAAGTAAAGTAAGAAAAGAAGATAGAATTTCAGTTTTAAGGAGTATGCTTTGAGAAGTAATAAGTATTTAGAAAACTGAAGAAGTAAAGTAAGAAAAGAAGATAGAATATCAGTTTTAAGGAGTATGCTTTGAGAAGTAATAAATATCTAGAAAACTGAAGAAGTAAAGTAAGAAAAGAAGATAGAATTTCAGTTTAAAGGAGTATGCTTTGAGAAGTAACAAGTATTTAGAAAAGTGAATAAGTAAAGTAAGAAAAGAATATAGAATTTCAGTTTTAAGGAGTATGCTTGGAGATAAAAGAAGATAATTCTTTGAAAAGTGAAGAAGAAAAGTAAGAAAAGAAGATAGAATATCAGTTTTAAGGAGTATGCTTGGAGATAAAAGAAGATAATTCTTTGAAAAGTGAAGAAGAAAAGTAAGAAAAGAAGATAGAATATCAGTTTTAAGGAGTATGATTAGAGATAAAAGAAGATAATTCTTTGAAAAGTGAAGAAGAAAAGTCAGAAAAGAAGATAGAATATCAGTTTTAAGGAGTATGCTTTGAGATAAAAGAAGATAATTCTTTGAAAAGTGAAGAAGAAAAGTAAGAAAACAAGATAGAATTTCATTTTAAAGGAGTATGCTTTGAGAAGTATTAAGTATTTAGAAAACTGAAGAAGTAAAGTAAGAAAAGAATATAGAATTTCAGTTTTAAGGAGTATGCTTTGAGAAGTAATAAGTATTTAGAAAAGTGAAGAAGTAAAGTAAGAAAAGAAGATAGAATATAAGTTTTAAAGAGTATGCTTTGAGAAGTAATAAGTATTTAGAAGAGTGAAGAAGAAAAGTCAGAAAAGAAGAAAGAATTTCAGTTTAAATAGTATGCTTTAAGAAGTAATAATTATTTAGAAAAGTGAAGAAGTAAAGTAAGAAAATAAGATAGAATTTCATTTTAAAGGAGTATGCTTTGAGAAGTAATAAGTATTTAGAAGAGTGAAAAAGTAAATTAAGAAAAGAAGATAGAATATCAGTTTTAAGGAGTATGCTAAGAGATAAAAGAAAATAATATTTCGAAAAGTGAAGAAGAAAAGTCAGAAAAGAAGATAGAATATCAGTTTTAAGGAGTATGCTTGGAGATAAAAGAAAATAATATTTCGAAAAGTGAAGAAGAAAGTAAGAAAAGAAGATAGAATATCAGTTTTAAGGAGTATGCTTGGAGATAAAAGAAGATAATTCTTTGAAAAGTGAAGAAGAAAAGTCAGAAAAGAAGATAGAATATCAGTTTTAAGGAGTATGCTTGGAGATAAAAGAATATAATATTTTGAAAAGTGAAGAAGAAAAGTAAGAAAAGAAGATAGAATATCAGTTTTAAGGAGTATGCTAATAGATAAAATAAAATAATATTTCGAAAAGTGAAGTAGAAAAGTCAGAAAAGAAGATAGAATATCAGTTTTAAAGAGTATGCTTTGGGGATAAAAGAAAATAATATTTCGAAAAGTGAAGAAGAAAAGTAAGAAAAGAAGATAGAATATCAGTTTTAAGGAGTATGCTTTGAGAAGTATTAAGTATTTAGAAAAGTGAAGAAGTGAAGTAAGAAAAGAAGATAGAATTTCATTTTAAAGGAGTATGCTTTGAGAAGTAATAAGTATTTAGAAAAGTGAAGAAGTAAAGTAAGAAAAGTAGATAGAATTTCAGTTTAAAGGAGTATGCTTTGAGAAGTAATAAGTATTTAGAAAACTGAAGAAGTAAAGTAAGAAAAGAATATAGAATTTCAGTTTTAAGGAGTATGCTTTGAGAAGTAGTAAGTATCTAGAAAAGTGAAGAAGTAAAGTAAGAAAAGAAGATAGAATTACAGTTTTAAGGAGTATGCTTAAGAAGTAATAAATATCTAGAAAACTGAAGAAGTAAAGTAAGAAAAAAAGATAGAATTTCAGTTTTAAGGAGTATGCTTTGAGAAGTAATAAATATCTAGAAAACTGAAGAAGTAAAGTAAGAAAAGAAGATAGAATTTCAGTTTAAAGGAGTATGCTTTGAGAAGTAAAAAGTATTCAGAAAAGTGAATAAGTGAAGTAAGAAAAGAATATAGAATTTCAGTTTTAAGGAGTATGCTTTGAGAAGTAATAAGTATCTAGAAAAGTGAAGAAGTAAAGTAAGAAAAAAAGATAGAATTTCAGTTTTAAGGAGTATGCTTTGAGATAAAAGAAGATAATATGTTCAAAAGTGAAGAAGTAAAGTAAGAAAAGAAGATAGAATTTCATTTTAAAGGAGTATGCTTTGAGAAGTAATAAGTATTTAGAAAACTGAAGAAGTAAAGTAAGAAAAAAAGATAGAATTTCAGTTTTAAAGAGTATGCTTGGAGAAGTAATAAGTATTTAGAAAAGTGAAGAAGTAAAGTAAGAAAAGAAGATAGAATTACAGTTTTAAGGAGTATGCTTAAGAAGTAATAAATATCTAGAAAACTGAAGAAGTAAAGTAAGAAAAAAAGATAGAATTTCAGTTTTAAGGAGTATGCTTGGAGAAGTAATAAGTATTTAGAAAACTGAAGAAGTAAAGTAAGAAAAGAAGATAGAATATCAGTTTTAAGGAGTATGCTTTGAGAAGTAGTAAGTATTCAGAAAAGTGAAGAAGTAAAGTAAGAAAAGAAGATAGAATTTCAGTTTTAAGGAGTATGCTTGGAGAAGTAATAAGTATTTAGAAAACTGAAGAAGTAAAGTAAGAAAAGAAGATAGAATATCAGTTTTAAGGAGTATGCTTTGAGAAGTAGTAAGTATCTAGAAAAGTGAAGAAGTAAAGTAAGAAAAGAAGATAGAATTTCAGTTTTAAGGAGTATGCTTTGAGAAGTAATAAATATCTAGAAAACTGAAGAAGTAAAGTAAGAAAAAAAGATAGAATTTCAGTTTTAAGGAGTATGCTTTGAGAAGTAATAAATATCTAGAAAACTGAAGAAGTAAAGTAAGAAAAGAAGATAGAATTTCAGTTTTAAGGAGTATGCTTTGAGAAGTAGTAAGTATTTAGAAAAGTGAATAAGTAAAGTAAGAAAAGAAGATAGAATTTCAGTTTTAAGGAGTATGCTTTGAGAAGTAATAAGTATCTAGAAAACTGAAGAAGTAAAGTCAGAAAAGAAGATAGAATATCAGTTTTAAGGAGTATGCTTGGAGAAGTAATAAGTATTTAGAAAACTGAAGAAGTAAAGTAAGAAAAGAAGATAGAATATCAGTTTTAAGGAGTATGCTTTGAGAAGTAGTAAGTATCTAGAAAAGTGAAGAAGTAAAGTAAGAAAAGAAGATAGAATTTCAGTTTTAAGGAGTATGCTTGGAGATAAAAGAAAATAATATTTCGAAAAGTGAAGAAGAAAGTAAGAAAAGAAGATAGAATATCAGTGTTAAGGAGTATGCTTGGAGATAAAAGAAGATAATTCTTGGAAAAGTGAAGAAGAAAAGTCAGAAAAGAAGAAAAAATATCAGTTTTAAGGAGTATGCTTGGAGATAAAAGAATATAATATTTTGAAAAGTGAAGAAGAAAAGTAAGAAAAGAAGATAGAATTACAGTTTAAAGGAGTATGCTTTGAGAAGTAATAACTATTTAGAAAAGTGAAGAAGTGAAGTAAGAAAAGAAGATAGAATTTCAGTTTTAAGGAGTATGCTTGGAGATAAAAGAAAATAATATTTCGAAAAGTGAAGAAGAAAGTAAGAAAAGAAGATAGAATATCAGTGTTAAGGAGTATGCTTGGAGATAAAAGAAGATAATTCTTGGAAAAGTGAAGAAGAAAAGTCAGAAAAGAAGAAAAAATATCAGTTTTAAGGAGTATGCTTGGAGATAAAAGAATATAATATTTTGAAAAGTGAAGAAGTAAAGTAAGAAAAGAATATAGAATTTCAGTTTTAAGGAGTATGCTAAGAGATAAAAGAAAATAATATTTCGAAAAGTGAAGAAGAAAAGTCAGAAAAGAAGATAGAATATCAGTTTTAAGGAGTATGCTTGGAGATAAAAGAAAATAATATTTCGAAAAGTGAAGAAGAAAGTAAGAAAAGAAGATAGAATATCAGTTTTAAGGAGTATGATTAGAGATAAAAGAAGATAATTCTTTGAAAAGTGAAGAAGAAAAGTCAGAAAAGAAGATAGAATATCAGTTTTAAGGAGTATGCTTTGAGAAGTAATAAGTATTTAGAAAAGTGAATAAGTAAAGTAAGAAAGCAAGATAGAATTTCATTTTAAAGGAGTATGCTTTGAGAAGTATTAAGTATTTAGAAAAGTGAATAAGTAAAGTAAGAAAAGAAGATAGAATTTCATTTTAAAGGAGTATGCTTTGAGAAGTAGTAAGTATTTAGAAGAGTGAATAAGAAAAGTAAGAAAAGAATATAGAATTTCAGTTTAAAGGAGTATGCTTTGAGAAGTAGTAAGTATTTAGAAGAGTGAATAAGTAAAGTAAGAAAAGAAGATAGAATTTCAGTTTTAAGGAGTATGCTAAGAGATAAAAGAAAATAATATTTCGAAAAGTGAAGAAGAAAAGTCAGAAAAGAAGATAGAATATCAGTTTTAAGGAGTATGCTTGGAGATAAAAGAAAATAATATTTCGAAAAGTGAAGAAGAAAGTAAGAAAAGAAGATAGAATATCAGTTTTAAGGAGTATGCTTTGAGATAAAAGAAGATAATTCTTTGAAAAGTGAAGAAGAAAAGTAAGAAAACAAGATAGAATTTCATTTTAAAGGAGTATGCTTTGAGAAGTAATAAGTATTTAGAAAACTGAAGAAGTAAAGTAAGAAAAGAATATAGAATTTCAGTTTTAAGGAGTATGCTTTGAGAAGTAGTAAGTATCTAGAAAACTGAAGAAGTAAAGTAAGAAAAGAAGATAGAATTTCAGTTTTAAGGAGTATGCTTTGAGAAGTAATAAGTATTTAGAAAACTGAAGAAGTAAAGTAAGAAAAAAAGATAGAATTTCAGTTTTAAGGAGTATGCTTGGAGATAAATGAAGATAATATTTTGAAAAGTGAAAAAGTAAAGTAAGAAAAGAAGATAGAATTACAGTTTAAAGGAGTATGCTTTGAGAAGTAATAAGTATTTAGAAAAGTGAAGAAGTAAAGTAAGAAAAGAAGATAGAATATCAGTTTTAAGGAGTATGCTTTGAGAAGTAGTAAGTATTCAGAAAAGTGAAGAAGTAAAGTAAGAAAAGAATATAGAATTTCAGTTTTAAGGAGTATGCTTGGAGAAGTAATAAGTATTTCGAAAAGTGAAGAAGAAAAGTCAGAAAAGAAGATAGAATATCAGTTTTAAGGAGTATGCTTGGAGATAAAAGAAAATAATATTTCGAAAAGTGAAGAAGAAAGTAAGAAAAGAAGATAGAATATCAGTTTTAAGGAGTATGCTTGGAGATAAAAGAAGATAATTCTTTGAAAAGTGAATAAGAAAAGTCAGAAAAGAAGAAAAAATGACAGTTTTAAGGAGTATGCTTGGAGATAAAAGAATATAATATTTTGAAAAGTGAAGAAGAAAAGTAAGAAAAGAAGATAGAATATCAGTTTTAAGGAGTATGCTAATAGATAAAAGAAAATAATATTTCGAAAAGTGAAGAAGAAAAGTCAGAAAAGAAGAAAAAATATCAGTTTTAAGGAGTATGCTTGGAGATAAAAGAATATAATATTTTGAAAAGTGAAGAAGAAAAGTAAGAAAAGAAGAAAAAAATATCAGTTTTAAGGAGTATGCTTGGAGATAAAAGAATATAATATTTTGAAAAGTGAAGAAGAAAAGTAAGAAAAGAAGATAGAATATCAGTTTTAAAGAGTATGCTTTGGAGATAAAAGAAAATAATATTTCGAAAAGTGAAGAAGAAAAGTCAGAAAAGAAGATAGAATTTCATTTTAAAGGAGTATGCTTTGAGAAGTAATAAGTATTTAGAAAAGTGAAGAAGTAAAGTAAGAAAAGAAGATAGAATTTCAGTTTAAAGGAGTATGCTTTGAGAAGTAATAAGTATTTAGAAAACTGAAGAAGTAAAGTAAGAAAAGAATATAGAATTTCAGTTTTAAGGAGTATGCTTTGAGAATTAATAAGTATCTAGAAAACTGAAGAAGTAAAGTAAGAAAAGAAGATAGAATTTCAGTTTTAAGGAGTATGCTTTGAGAATTAATAAGTATTTAGAAAAGTGAATAAGTAAAGTAAGAAAAGAAGATAGAATTACAGTTTAAAGGAGTATGCTTTGAGAAGTAATAAGTATTTAGAAAAGTGAAGAAGTAAAGTAAGAAAAGAAGATAGAATTTCAGTTTAAAGGAGTATGCTTTGAGAATTAATAAGTATTTAGAAAACTGAAGAAGTAAAGTAAGAAAAGAAGATAGAATTTCAGTTTTAAGGAGTATGCTTTGAGAAGTAGTAAGTATCTAGAAAAGTGAAGAAGTAAAGTAAGAAAAGAATATAGAATTTCAGTTTTAAGGAGTATGCTTTGAGAAGTAGTAAGTATCTAGAAAAGTGAAGAAGTAAAGTAAGAAAAGAAGATAGAATTTCAGTTTTAAGGAGTATGCTTAAGAAGTAATAAATATCTAGAAAACTGAAGAAGTAAAGTAAGAAAAAAAGATAGAATTTCAGTTTTAAGGAGTATGCTAATAGATAAAATAAAATAATATTTCGAAAAGTGAAGAAGAAAAGTAAGAAAAGAAGATAGAATATCAGTTTTAAGGAGTATGCTTGGAGAAGTAATAAGTATTTAGAAAAGTGAAGAAGTAAAGTAAGAAAAGAAGATAGAATTTCAGTTTTAAGGAGTATGCTTTGAGAAGTAACAAGTATTTAGAAAAGTGAATAAGTGAAGTAAGAAAAGAATATAGAATTTCAGTTTTAAGGAGTATGCTTTGAGAAGTAGTAAGTATCTAGAAAAGTGAAGAAGTAAAGTAAGAAAAGAAGATAGAATTTCAGTTTTAAGGAGTATGCTTTGAGAATTAATAAGTATCTAGAAAACTGAAGAAGTAAAGTAAGAAAAAAAGATAGAATTTCAGTTTTAAGGAGATGATTGGAGATAAAAGAAAATAATATTTCGAAAAGTGAAGAAGAAAAGTCAGAAAAGAAGATAGAATATCAGTTTTAAAGATTATGCTTTGGAGATAAAAGAAAATAATATTTCGAAAAGTGAAGAAGAAAGTAAGAAAAGAAGATAGAATATCAGTGTTAAGGAGTATGCTTGGAGATAAAAGAAGATAATTCTTGGAAAAGTGAAGAAGAAAAGTCAGAAAAGAAGAAAAAATATCAGTTTTAAGGAGTATGCTTGGAGATAAAAGAATATAATATTTTGAAAAGTGAAGAAGTAAAGTAAGAAAAGAATATAGAATTTCAGTTTTAAGGAGTATGCTAAGAGATAAAAGAAAATAATATTTCGAAAAGTGAAGAAGAAAAGTCAGAAAAGAAGATAGAATATCAGTTTTAAGGAGTATGCTTGGAGATAAAAGAAAATAATATTTCGAAAAGTGAAGAAGAAAGTAAGAAAAGAAGATAGAATATCAGTTTTAAGGAGTATGATTAGAGATAAAAGAAGATAATTCTTTGAAAAGTGAAGAAGAAAAGTCAGAAAAGAAGATAGAATATCAGTTTTAAGGAGTATGCTTTGAGAAGTAATAAGTATTTAGAAAAGTGAATAAGTAAAGTAAGAAAGCAAGATAGAATTTCATTTTAAAGGAGTATGCTTTGAGAAGTATTAAGTATTTAGAAAAGTGAATAAGTAAAGTAAGAAAAGAAGATAGAATTTCATTTTAAAGGAGTATGCTTTGAGAAGTAGTAAGTATTTAGAAGAGTGAATAAGAAAAGTAAGAAAAGAATATAGAATTTCAGTTTAAAGGAGTATGCTTTGAGAAGTAGTAAGTATTTAGAAGAGTGAATAAGTAAAGTAAGAAAAGAAGATAGAATTTCAGTTTTAAGGAGTATGCTAAGAGATAAAAGAAAATAATATTTCGAAAAGTGAAGAAGAAAAGTCAGAAAAGAAGATAGAATATCAGTTTTAAGGAGTATGCTTGGAGATAAAAGAAAATAATATTTCGAAAAGTGAAGAAGAAAGTAAGAAAAGAAGATAGAATATCAGTTTTAAGGAGTATGCTTTGAGATAAAAGAAGATAATTCTTTGAAAAGTGAAGAAGAAAAGTAAGAAAACAAGATAGAATTTCATTTTAAAGGAGTATGCTTTGAGAAGTAATAAGTATTTAGAAAACTGAAGAAGTAAAGTAAGAAAAGAATATAGAATTTCAGTTTTAAGGAGTATGCTTTGAGAAGTAGTAAGTATCTAGAAAACTGAAGAAGTAAAGTAAGAAAAGAAGATAGAATTTCAGTTTTAAGGAGTATGCTTTGAGAAGTAATAAGTATTTAGAAAACTGAAGAAGTAAAGTAAGAAAAAAAGATAGAATTTCAGTTTTAAGGAGTATGCTTGGAGATAAATGAAGATAATATTTTGAAAAGTGAAAAAGTAAAGTAAGAAAAGAAGATAGAATTACAGTTTAAAGGAGTATGCTTTGAGAAGTAATAAGTATTTAGAAAAGTGAAGAAGTAAAGTAAGAAAAGAAGATAGAATATCAGTTTTAAGGAGTATGCTTTGAGAAGTAGTAAGTATTCAGAAAAGTGAAGAAGTAAAGTAAGAAAAGAATATAGAATTTCAGTTTTAAGGAGTATGCTTGGAGAAGTAATAAGTATTTCGAAAAGTGAAGAAGAAAAGTCAGAAAAGAAGATAGAATATCAGTTTTAAGGAGTATGCTTGGAGATAAAAGAAAATAATATTTCGAAAAGTGAAGAAGAAAGTAAGAAAAGAAGATAGAATATCAGTTTTAAGGAGTATGCTTGGAGATAAAAGAAGATAATTCTTTGAAAAGTGAATAAGAAAAGTCAGAAAAGAAGAAAAAATGACAGTTTTAAGGAGTATGCTTGGAGATAAAAGAATATAATATTTTGAAAAGTGAAGAAGAAAAGTAAGAAAAGAAGATAGAATATCAGTTTTAAGGAGTATGCTAATAGATAAAAGAAAATAATATTTCGAAAAGTGAAGAAGAAAAGTCAGAAAAGAAGAAAAAATATCAGTTTTAAGGAGTATGCTTGGAGATAAAAGAATATAATATTTTGAAAAGTGAAGAAGAAAAGTAAGAAAAGAAGAAAAAATATCAGTTTTAAGGAGTATGCTTGGAGATAAAAGAATATAATATTTTGAAAAGTGAAGAAGAAAAGTAAGAAAAGAAGATAGAATATCAGTTTTAAAGAGTATGCTTTGGAGATAAAAGAAAATAATATTTCGAAAAGTGAAGAAGAAAAGTCAGAAAAGAAGATAGAATTTCATTTTAAAGGAGTATGCTTTGAGAAGTAATAAGTATTTAGAAAAGTGAAGAAGTAAAGTAAGAAAAGAAGATAGAATTTCAGTTTAAAGGAGTATGCTTTGAGAAGTAATAAGTATTTAGAAAACTGAAGAAGTAAAGTAAGAAAAGAATATAGAATTTCAGTTTTAAGGAGTATGCTTTGAGAATTAATAAGTATCTAGAAAACTGAAGAAGTAAAGTAAGAAAAGAAGATAGAATTTCAGTTTTAAGGAGTATGCTTTGAGAATTAATAAGTATTTAGAAAAGTGAATAAGTAAAGTAAGAAAAGAAGATAGAATTACAGTTTAAAGGAGTATGCTTTGAGAAGTAATAAGTATTTAGAAAAGTGAAGAAGTAAAGTAAGAAAAGAAGATAGAATTTCAGTTTAAAGGAGTATGCTTTGAGAATTAATAAGTATTTAGAAAACTGAAGAAGTAAAGTAAGAAAAGAAGATAGAATTTCAGTTTTAAGGAGTATGCTTTGAGAAGTAGTAAGTATCTAGAAAAGTGAAGAAGTAAAGTAAGAAAAGAATATAGAATTTCAGTTTTAAGGAGTATGCTTTGAGAAGTAGTAAGTATCTAGAAAAGTGAAGAAGTAAAGTAAGAAAAGAAGATAGAATTTCAGTTTTAAGGAGTATGCTTAAGAAGTAATAAATATCTAGAAAACTGAAGAAGTAAAGTAAGAAAAAAAGATAGAATTTCAGTTTTAAGGAGTATGCTAATAGATAAAATAAAATAATATTTCGAAAAGTGAAGAAGAAAAGTAAGAAAAGAAGATAGAATATCAGTTTTAAGGAGTATGCTTGGAGAAGTAATAAGTATTTAGAAAAGTGAAGAAGTAAAGTAAGAAAAGAAGATAGAATTTCAGTTTTAAGGAGTATGCTTTGAGAAGTAACAAGTATTTAGAAAAGTGAATAAGTGAAGTAAGAAAAGAATATAGAATTTCAGTTTTAAGGAGTATGCTTTGAGAAGTAGTAAGTATCTAGAAAAGTGAAGAAGTAAAGTAAGAAAAGAAGATAGAATTTCAGTTTTAAGGAGTATGCTTTGAGAATTAATAAGTATCTAGAAAACTGAAGAAGTAAAGTAAGAAAAAAAGATAGAATTTCAGTTTTAAGGAGATGATTGGAGATAAAAGAAAATAATATTTCGAAAAGTGAAGAAGAAAAGTCAGAAAAGAAGATAGAATATCAGTTTTAAAGATTATGCTTTGGAGATAAAAGAAAATAATATTTCGAAAAGTGAAGAAGTAAAGTCAGAAAAGAAGATAGAATATCAGTTTTAAGGAGTATGCTTGGAGATAAAAGAAGATAATTCTTTAAAAAGTGAAGAAGAAAAGTAAGAAAAGAAGATAGAATATCAGTTTTAAGGAGTATGATCAGAGATAAAAGAAGATAATTCTTTGAAAAGTGAAAAAAAAAAGTCAGAAAAGAAGATAGAATATCAGTTTTAAGGAGTATGCTTGGAGATAAAAGAAGATAATTCTTTGAAAAGTGAAGAAGAAAAGTAAGAAAACAAGATAGAATTTCATTTTAAAGGAGTATGCTTTGAGAAGTATTAAGTATTTAGAAAAGTGAATAAGTAAAGTAAGAAAAGAAGATAGAATTTCATTTTAAAGGAGTATGCTTTGAGAAGTAATAAGTATTTAGAAAAGTGAAGAAGTAAAGTAAGAAAATAAGATAGAATTTCATTTTAAAGGAGTATGCTTTGAGAAGTAGTAAGTATTTAGAAGAGTGAATAAGTAAAGTAAGAAAAGAATATAGAATTTCAGTTTTAAGGAGTATGCTAAGAGATAAAAGAAAATAATATTTCGAAAAGTGAAGAAGAAAAGTCAGAAAAGAAGATAGAATATCAGTTTTAAGGAGTATGCTTGGAGATAAAAGAAAATAATATTTCGAAAAGTGAAGAAGAAAGTAAGAAAAGAAGATAGAATATCAGTTTTAAGGAGTATGCTTGGAGATAAAAGAAGATAATTCTTTGAAAAGTGAAGAAGAAAAGTAAGAAAAGAAGATAGAATTTCATTTTAAAGGAGTATGCTTTGAGAAGTAGTAAGTATTTAGAAGAGTGAATAAGAAAAGTAAGAAAAGAATATAGAATTTCAGTTTAAAGGAGTATGCTTTGAGAAGTAGTAAGTATTTAGAAGAGTGAATAAGTAAAGTAAGAAAAGAAGATAGAATTTCAGTTTTAAGGAGTATGCTAAGAGATAAAAGAAAATAATATTTCGAAAAGTGAAGAAGAAAAGTCAGAAAAGAAGATAGAATATCAGTTTTAAGGAGTATGCTTGGAGATAAAAGAAAATAATATTTCGAAAAGTGAAGAAGAAAGTAAGAAAAGAAGATAGAATATCAGTTTTAAGGAGTATGCTTTGAGATAAAAGAAGATAATTCTTTGAAAAGTGAAGAAGAAAAGTAAGAAAAGAAGATAGAATTTCATTTTAAAGGAGTATGCTTTGAGAAGTAATAAGTATTTAGAAAACTGAAGAAGTAAAGTAAGAAAAGAATATAGAATTTCAGTTTTAAGGAGTATGCTTTGAGAAGTAGTAAGTATCTAGAAAACTGAAGAAGTAAAGTAAGAAAAGAAGATAGAATTTCAGTTTTAAGGAGTATGCTTTGAGAAGTAATAAGTATTTAGAAAACTGAAGAAGTAAAGTAAGAAAAAAAGATAGAATTTCAGTTTTAAGGAGTATGCTTGGAGATAAATGAAGATAATATTTTGAAAAGTGAAGAAGAAAGTAAGAAAAGAAGATAGAATATCAGTTTTAAGGAGTATGCTTTGAGAAGTAATAATTATTTAGAAAAGTGAATAAGTAAAGTAAGAAAAGAAGATAGAATTACAGTTTAAAGGAGTATGCTTTGAGAAGTAATAAGTATTTAGAAAAGTGAAGAAGTAAAGTAAGAAAAGAAGATAGAATTTCAGTTTAAAGGAGTATGCTTTGAGAATTAATAAGTATTTAGAAAACTGAAGAAGTAAAGTAAGAAAAGAAGATAGAATTTCAGTTTTAAGGAGTATGCTAAGAAATAAAAGAAAATAATATTTCGAAAAGTGAAGAAGAAAAGTCAGAAAAGAAGATAGAATATCAGTTTTAAGGAGTATGCTTGGAGATAAAAGAAAATAATATTTCGACAAGTGAAGAAGAAAGTAAGAAAAGAAGATAGAATATCAGTTTTAAGGAGTATGCTTGGAGATAAAAGAAGATAATTCTTTGAAAAGTGAAGAAGAAAAGTCAGAAAAGAAGAAAAAATATCAGTTTTAAGGAGTATGCTTGGAGATAAAAGAATATAATATTTTGAAAAGTGAAGAAGAAAAGTAAGAAAAGAAGATAGAATATCAGTTTTAAGGAGTATGCTAATAGATAAAATAAAATAATATTTCGAAAAGTGAAGAAGAAAAGTAAGAAAAGAAGAAAAAATATCAGTTTTAAGGAGTATGCTTGGAGATAAAAGAATATAATATTTTGAAAAGTGAAGAAGAAAAGTAAGAAAAGAAGATAGAATATCAGTTTTAAAGAGTATGCTTTGGAGATAAAAGAAAATAATATTTCGAAAAGTGAAGAAGAAAAGTCAGAAAAGAAGATAGAATTTCATTTTAAAGGAGTATGCTTTGAGAAGTAATAAGTATTTAGAAAAGTGAAGAAGTAAAGTAAGAAAAGAAGATAGAATTTCAGTTTAAAGGAGTATGCTTTGAGAAGTAATAAGTATTTAGAAAACTGAAGAAGTAAAGTAAGAAAAGAATATAGAATTTCAGTTTTAAGGAGTATGCTTTGAGAATTAATAAGTATCTAGAAAACTGAAGAAGTAAAGTAAGAAAAAAAGATAGAATTTCAGTTTTAAGGAGTATGCTTTGAGAATTAATAAGTATTTAGAAAAGTGAATAAGTAAAGTAAGAAAAGAAGATAGAATTACAGTTTAAAGGAGTATGCTTTGAGAAGTAATAAGTATTTAGAAAAGTGAAGAAGTAAAGTAAGAAAAGAAGATAGAATTTCAGTTTAAAGGAGTATGCTTTGAGAATTAATAAGTATTTAGAAAACTGAAGAAGTAAAGTAAGAAAAGAAGATAGAATTTCAGTTTTAAGGAGTATGCTTTGAGAAGTAGTAAGTATCTAGAAAAGTGAAGAAGTAAAGTAAGAAAAGAAGAAAAAATATCAGTTTTAAGGAGTATGCTTGGAGATAAAAGAATATAATATTTTGAAAAGTGAAGAAGAAAAGTAAGAAAAGAAGATAGAATATCAGTTCTAAGGAGTATGCTAATAGATAAAATAAAATAATATTTCGAAAAGTGAAGAAGAAAAGTCAGAAAAGAAGATAGAATATCAGTTTTAAAGAGTATGCTTTGGGGATAAAAGAAAATAATATTTCGAAAAGTGAAGAAGAAAAGTAAGAAAAGAAGATAGAATATCAGTTTTAAGGAGTATGCTTTGAGAAGTATTAAGTATTTAGAAAAGTGAAGAAGAAAAGTAAGAAAAGAAGATAGAATTTCATTTTAAAGGAGTATGCTTTGAGAAGTAATAAGTATTTAGAAAAGTGAAGAAGAAAAGTAAGAAAAGAAGATAGAATTACAGTTTAAAGGAGTATGCTTTGAGAAGTAATAAGTATTTAGAAAACTGAAGAAGTAAAGTAAGAAAAGAATATAGAATTTCATTTTAAAGGAGTATGCTTTGAGAAGTAATAAGTATTTAGAAAAGTGAAGAAGTAAAGTAAGAAAAGAAGATAGAATTTCAGTTTAAAGGAGTATGCTTTGAGAAGTAATAAGTATTTAGAAAACTGAAGAAGTAAAGTAAGAAAAGAATATAGAATTTCAGTTTTAAGGAGTATGCTTTGAGAATTAATAAGTATCTAGAAAACTGAAGAAGTAAAGTAAGAAAAGAAGATAGAATTTCAGTTTTAAGGAGTATGCTTTGAGAATTAATAAGTATTTAGAAAAGTGAATAAGTAAAGTAAGAAAAGAAGATAGAATTACAGTTTAAAGGAGTATGCTTTGAGAAGTAATAAGTATTTAGAAAAGTGAAGAAGTAAAGTAAGAAAAGAAGATAGAATTTCAGTTTAAAGGAGTATGCTTTGAGAATTAATAAGTATTTAGAAAACTGAAGAAGTAAAGTAAGAAAAGAAGATAGAATTTCAGTTTTAAGGAGTATGCTTTGAGAAGTAGTAAGTATCTAGAAAAGTGAAGAAGTAAAGTAAGAAAAGAATATAGAATTTCAGTTTTAAGGAGTATGCTTTGAGAAGTAGTAAGTATCTAGAAAAGTGAAGAAGTAAAGTAAGAAAAGAAGATAGAATTTCAGTTTTAAGGAGTATGCTTAAGAAGTAATAAATATCTAGAAAACTGAAGAAGTAAAGTAAGAAAAAAAGATAGAATTTCAGTTTTAAGGAGTATGCTAATAGATAAAATAAAATAATATTTCGAAAAGTGAAGAAGAAAAGTAAGAAAAGAAGATAGAATATCAGTTTTAAGGAGTATGCTTGGAGAAGTAATAAGTATTTAGAAAAGTGAAGAAGTAAAGTAAGAAAAGAAGATAGAATTTCAGTTTTAAGGAGTATGCTTTGAGAAGTAACAAGTATTTAGAAAAGTGAATAAGTGAAGTAAGAAAAGAATATAGAATTTCAGTTTTAAGGAGTATGCTTTGAGAAGTAGTAAGTATCTAGAAAAGTGAAGAAGTAAAGTAAGAAAAGAAGATAGAATTTCAGTTTTAAGGAGTATGCTTTGAGAATTAATAAGTATCTAGAAAACTGAAGAAGTAAAGTAAGAAAAAAAGATAGAATTTCAGTTTTAAGGAGATGATTGGAGATAAAAGAAAATAATATTTCGAAAAGTGAAGAAGAAAAGTCAGAAAAGAAGATAGAATATCAGTTTTAAAGATTATGCTTTGGAGATAAAAGAAAATAATATTTCGAAAAGTGAAGAAGTAAAGTCAGAAAAGAAGATAGAATATCAGTTTTAAGGAGTATGCTTGGAGATAAAAGAAGATAATTCTTTAAAAAGTGAAGAAGAAAAGTAAGAAAAGAAGATAGAATATCAGTTTTAAGGAGTATGATCAGAGATAAAAGAAGATAATTCTTTGAAAAGTGAAAAAAAAAAGTCAGAAAAGAAGATAGAATATCAGTTTTAAGGAGTATGCTTGGAGATAAAAGAAGATAATTCTTTGAAAAGTGAAGAAGAAAAGTAAGAAAACAAGATAGAATTTCATTTTAAAGGAGTATGCTTTGAGAAGTATTAAGTATTTAGAAAAGTGAATAAGTAAAGTAAGAAAAGAAGATAGAATTTCAGTTTTAAGGAGTATGCTTTGAGAAGTAATAATTATTTAGAAAAGTGAATAAGTAAAGTAAGAAAAGAAGATAGAATTACAGTTTAAAGGAGTATGCTTTGAGAAGTAATAAGTATTTAGAAAAGTGAAGAAGTAAAGTAAGAAAAGAAGATAGAATTTCAGTTTAAAGGAGTATGCTTTGAGAATTAATAAGTATTTAGAAAACTGAAGAAGTAAAGTAAGAAAAGAAGATAGAATTTCAGTTTTAAGGAGTATGCTAAGAAATAAAAGAAAATAATATTTAGAAAAGTGAAGAAGAAAAGTCAGAAAAGAAGATAGAATATCAGTTTTAAGGAGTATGCTTGGAGATAAAAGAAAATAATATTTCGAAAAGTGAAGAAGAAAGTAAGAAAAGAAGATAGAATATCAGTTTTAAGGAGTATGCTTGGAGATAAAAGAAGATAATTCTTTGAAAAGTGAAGAAGAAAAGTCAGAAAAGAAGAAAAAATATCAGTTTTAAGGAGTATGCTTGGAGATAAAAGAATATAATATTTTGAAAAGTGAAGAAGAAAAGTCAGAAAAGAAGATAGAATTTCATTTTAAAGGAGTATGCTTTGAGAAGTAATAAGTATTTAGAAAAGTGAAGAAGTAAAGTAAGAAAAGAAGATAGAATTTCAGTTTAAAGGAGTATGCTTTGAGAATTAATAAGTATTTAGAAAACTGAAGAAGTAAAGTAAGAAAAGAAGATAGAATTTCAGTTTTAAGGAGTATGCTTTGAGAAGTAATAAGTATCTAGAAAACTGAAGAAGTAAAGTAAGAAAAAAAGATAGAATTTCAGTTTTAAGGAGTATGCTAATAGATAAAATAAAATAATATTTCGAAAAGTGAAGAAGAAAAGTAAGAAAAGAAGATAGAATATCAGTTTTAAGGAGTATGCTTTGAGAAGTAATAAGTATTTAGAAAAGTGAAGAAGTAAAGTAAGAAAAGAAGATAGAATTTCAGTTTAAAGGAGTTTGCTTTGAGAAGTAGTAAGTATCTAGAAAAGTGAAGAAGTAAAGTAAGAAAAGAAGATAGAATTTCAGTTTTAAGGAGTATGCTTTGAGAAGTAGTAAGTATCTAGAAAAGTGAAGAAGTAAAGTAAGAAAAGAAGATAGAATTTCAGTTTTAAGGAGTATGCTTTGAGAAGTAATAAATATCTAGAAAACTGAAGAAGTAAAGTAAGAAAAAAAGATAGAATTTCAGTTTAAAGGAGTATGCTTTGAGAAGTAATAAGTATTTAGAAAAGTGAAGAAGTAAAGTAAGAAAAGAAGATAGAATTTCAGTTTAAAGGAGTATGCTTTGAGAAGTAGTAAGTATCTAGAAAAGTGAAGAAGTAAAGTAAGAAAAAAAGATAGAATTTCAGTTTTAAGGAGTATGCTTTGAGAAGTAATAAGTATCTAGAAAACTGAAGAAGTAAAGTAAGAAAAAAAGATAGAATTTCAGTTTTAAGGAGTATGCTTTGAGAAGTAATAAGTATTTAGAAAAGTGAATAAGTAAAGTAAGAAAAGAAGATAGAATTTCAGTTTTAAGGAGTATGCTTAAGAAGTAATAAATATCTAGAAAAGTGAAGAAGTAAAGTAAGAAAAAAAGATAGAATTTCAGTTTAAAGGAGTATGCTTGGAGAAGTAATAAGTATTTAGAAAAGTGAAGAAGTAAAGTAAGAAAAGAATATAGAATTTCAGTTTAAAGGAGTTTGCTTTGAGAAGTAGTAAGTATCTAGAAAAGTGAAGAAGTAAAGTAAGAAAAGAAGATAGAATATCAGTTTTAAGGAGTATGCTAATAGATAAAAGAAAATAATATTTTGAAAAGTGAAGAAGAAAAGTAAGAAAAGAAGATAGAATATCAGTTTTAAGGAGTATGCTAATAGATAAAAGAAAATAATATTTCGAAAAGTGAAGAAGAAAAGTCAGAAAAGAAGAAAAAATATCAGTTTTAAGGAGTATGCTTGGAGATAAAAGAATATAATATTTTGAAAAGTGAAGAAGTAAAGTAAGAAAAGAAGATAGAATTTCATTTTAAAGGAGTATGCTTTGAGAAGTAGTAAGTATTTAGAAGAGTGAATAAGTAAAGTAAGAAAAGAATATAGAATTTCAGTTTTAAGGAGTATGCTAAGAGATAAAAGAAAATAATATTTCGAAAAGTGAAGAAGAAAAGTCAGAAAAGAAGATAGAATATCAGTTTTAAAGAGTATGCTTTGGAGATAAAAGAAAATAATATTTCGAAAAGTGAAGAAGAAAAGTCAGAAAAGAAGATAGAATTTCATTTTAAAGGAGTATGCTTTGAGAAGTAATAAGTATTTAGAAAAGTGAAGAAGTAAAGTAAGAAAAGAAGATAGAGTTTCAGTTTTAAGGAGTATGCTTTGAGAAGTAATAAGTATTTAGAAAAGCGAAGAATTAAGTAAGAAAAGAAGATAGAGTTTCAGTTTTAAGGAGTATGCTTTGAGAATTAATAAGTATCTAGAAAACTGAAGAAGTAAAGTAAGAAAAGAAGATAGAATTTCAGTTTTAAGGAGTATGCTTTGAGAAGTAATAAGTATTTAGAAAACTGAAGAAGTAAAGTAAGAAAAAAAGATAGAATTTCAGTTTTAAGGAGTATGCTTTGAGAAGTAATAAGTATTTAGAAAAGTGAAGAAGTAAAGTAAGAAAAGAAGATAGAATTACAGTTTAAAGGAGTATGCTTTGAGAAGTAATAAGTATTTAGAAAAGTGAAGAAGTAAAGTAAGAAAAGAAGATAGAATTTCAGTTTAAAGGAGTATGCTTTGAGAATTAATAAGTATTTAGAAAACTGAAGAAGAAAAGTAAGAAAAGAATATAGAATTTCAGTTTTAAGGAGTATGCTAAGAGATAAAAGAAAATAATATTTAGAAAAGTGAAGAAGAAAAGTCAGAAAAGAAGATAGAATATCAGTTTTAAGGAGTATGCTTGGAGATAAAAGAAAATAATATTTCGAAAAGTGAAGAAGAAAGTAAGAAAAGAAGATAGAATATCAGTTTTAAGAAATATGCTTGGAGATAAAAGAAGATAATTCTTTGAAAAGTGAAGAAGAAAAGTCAGAAAAGAAGAAAAAATATCAGTTTTAAGGAGTATGCTTGGAGATAAAAGAATATAATATTTTGAAAAGTGAAGAAGAAAAGTAAGAAAAGAAGATAGAATATCAGTTTTAAGGAGTATGCTAATAGATAAAAGAAAATAATATTTCGAAAAGTGAAGAAGAAAAGTCAGAAAAGAAGATAGAATATCAGTTTTAAAGAGTATGCTTTGGAGATAAAAGAAAATAATATTTCGAAAAGTGAAGAAGAAAAGTCAGAAAAGAAGATAGAATTTCATTTTAAAGGAGTATGCTTTGAGAAGTAATAAGTATTTAGAAAAGTGAAGAAGTAAAGTAAGAAAAGAAGATAGAATTTCAGTTTAAAGGAGTATGCTTTGAGAAGTAATAAGTATTTAGAAAACTGAAGAAGTAAAGTAAGAAAAGAATATAGAATTTCAGTTTTAAGGAGTATGCTTTGAGAAGTAGTAAGTATCTAGAAAACTGAAGAAGTAAAGTAAGAAAAGAAGATAGAATTTCAGTTTTAAGGAGTATGCTTTGAGAAGTAATAAGTATCTAGAAAACTGAAGAAGTAAAGTAAGAAAAAAAGATAGAATTTCAGTTTTAAGGAGTATGCTTTGAGAAGTAATAAGTATTTAGAAAAGTGAATAAGTAAAGTAAGAAAAGAAGATAGAATTACAGTTTAAAGGAGTATGCTTTGAGAAGTAATAAGTATTTAGAAAACTGAAGAAGTAAAGTAAGAAAAGAAGATAGAATTTCAGTTTAAAGGAGTTTGCTTTGAGAAGTAGTAAGTATCTAGAAAAGTGAAGAAGTAAAGTAAGAAAAGAATATAGAATTTCAGTTTTAAGGAGTATGCTTTGAGAAGTAATAAGTATTTAGAAAACTGAAGAAGTAAAGTAAGAAAAAAAGATAGAATTTCAGTTTTTAAGGAGTATGCTTAAGAAGTAATAAATATCTAGAAAACTGAAGAAGTAAAGTAAGAAAAAAAGATAGAATATCAGTTTTAAGGAGTATGCTTGGAGAAGTAATAAGTATTTAGAAAAGTGAAGAAGTAAAGTAAGAAAAGAAGATAGAATTTCAGTTTTAAGGAGTATGCTTTGAGAAGTAATAAGTATTTAGAAAAGTGAAGAAGTAAAGTAAGAAAAGAATATAGAATTTCAGTTTTAAGGAGTATGCTTTGAGAAGTAGTAAGTATCTAGAAAAGTGAAGAAGTAAAGTAAGAAAAAAAGATAGAATTTCAGTTTTAAGGAGTATGCTTTGAGAAGTAATAAGTATTTAGAAAAGTGAATAAGTAAAGTAAGAAAAGAAGATAGAATTACAGTTTAAAGGAGTATGCTTTGAGAAGTAATAAGTATTTAGAAAAGTGAAGAAGTAAAGTAAGAAAAGAAGATAGAATTTCAGTTTAAAGGAGTTTGCTTTGAGAAGTAGTAAGTATCTAGAAAAGTGAAGAAGTAAAGTAAGAAAAGAAGATAGAATTTCAGTTTTAAGGAGTATGCTTTGAGAAGTAGTAAGTATCTAGAAAAGTGAAGAAGTAAAGTAAGAAAAGAAGATAGAATTTCAGTTTTAAGGAGTATGCTTAAGAAGTAATAAATATCTAGAAAAGTGAAGAAGTAAAGTAAGAAAAAAAGATAGAATTTCAGTTTAAAGGAGTATGCTTGGAGAAGTAATAAGTATTTAGAAAAGTGAATAAGTAAAGTAAGAAAAGAAGATAGAATTTCAGTTTTAAGGAGTATGCTTTGAGAATTAATAAGTATCTAGAAAACTGAAGAAGTAAAGTAAGAAAAAAAGATAGAATTTCAGTTTTAAGGAGTATGCTTTGAGAAGTAATAAGTATCTAGAAAACTGAAGAAGTAAAGTAAGAAAAAAAGATAGAATTTCAGTTTTAAGGAGTATGCTTTGAGAAGTAATAAGTATTTAGAAAAGTGAATAAGTAAAGTAAGAAAAGAAGATAGAATTACAGTTTAAAGGAGTATGCTTTGAGAAGTAATAAGTATTTCGAAAAGTGAAGAAGTGAAGTAAGAAAAGAAGATAGAATTTCAGTTTAAAGGAGTTTGCTTTGAGAAGTAGTAAGTATCTAGAAAAGTGAAGAAGTAAAGTAAGAAAAGAAGATAGAATATCAGTTTTAAGGGAGTATGCTAATAGATAAAAGAAAATAATATTTTGAAAAGTGAAGAAGAAAAGATAGAATATCAGTTTTAAAGAGTATGCTTTGGAGATAAAAGAAAATAATATTTCGAAAAGTGAAGAAGAAAAGTCAGAAAAGAAGATAGAATTTCATTTTAAAGGAGTATGCTTTGAGAAGTAATAAGTATTTAGAAAAGTGAAGAAGTAAAGTAAGAAAAGAAGATAGAATTTCAGTTTAAAGGAGTATGCTTTGAGAAGTAATAAGTATTTAGAAAACTGAAGAAGTAAAGTAAGAAAAGAATATAGAATTTCAGTTTTAAGGAGTATGCTTTGAGAAGTGAAGAAGTAAAGTAAGAAAAGAAGATAGAATTTCAGTTTTAAGGAGTATGCTTAAGAAGTAAATAAGAAAAGTAAGAAAAGAAGATAGAATATCAGTTTTAAGGAGTATGCTAATAGATAAAAGAAAATAATATTTCGAAAAGTGAAGAAGAAAAGTCAGAAAAGAAGATAGAATATCAGTTTTAAAGAGTATGCTTTGGAGATAAAAGAAAATAATATTTCGAAAAGTGAAGAAGAAAAGTCAGAAAAGAAGATAGAATTTCATTTTAAAGGAGTATGCTTTGAGAAGTAATAAGTATTTAGAAAAGTGAAGAAGTAAAGTAAGAAAAGAAGATAGAATTTCAGTTTAAAGGAGTATGCTTTGAGAAGTAATAAGTATTTAGAAAACTGAAGAAGTAAAGTAAGAAAAGAATATAGAATTTCAGTTTTAAGGAGTATGCTTTGAGAAGTAGTAAGTATCTAGAAAACTGAAGAAGTAAAGTAAGAAAAGAAGATAGAATTTCAGTTTTAAGGAGTATGCTTTGAGAATTAATAAGTATCTAGAAAACTGAAGAAGTAAAGTAAGAAAAAAAGATAGAATTTCAGTTTTAAGGAGTATGCTTTGAGAAGTAATAAGTATCTAGAAAACTGAAGAAGTAAAGTAAGAAAAAAAGATAGAATTTCAGTTTTAAGGAGTATGCTTTGAGAAGTAATAAGTATCTAGAAAACTGAAGAAGTAAAGTAAGAAAAGAAGATAGAATTTCAGTTTAAAGGAGTATGCTTTGAGAATTAATAAGTATTTAGAAAACTGAAGAAGTAAAGTAAGAAAAGAAGATAGAATATCAGTTTTAAGGAGTATGCTAATAGATAAAAGAAAATAATATTTAGAAAAGTGAAGAAGAAAAGTAAGAAAAGAAGATAGAATATCAGTTTTAAGGAGTATGCTAATAGATAAAAGAAAATAATATTTCGAAAAGTGAAGAAGAAAGTAAGAAAAGAAGATAGAATATCAGTTTTTAAGGAGTATGCTTGGAGATAAAAGAAGATAATTCTTTGAAAAGTGAAGAAGAAAAGTCAGAAAAGAAGAAAAAATTTCAGTTTAAAGGAGTATGCTTTGAGAAGTAATAAGTATTTAGAAAACTGAAGAAGTAAAGTAAGAAAAGAATATAGAATTTCAGTTTTAAGGAGTATGCTTTGAGAAGTAGTAAGTATCTAGAAAACTGAAGAAGTAAAGTAAGAAAAGAAGATAGAATTTCAGTTTTAAGGAGTATGCTTTGAGAATTAATAAGTATCTAGAAAACTGAAGAAGTAAAGTAAGAAAAAAAGATAGAATTTCAGTTTTAAGGAGTATGCTTTGAGAAGTAGTAAGTATCTAGAAAACTGAAGAAGTAAAGTAAGAAAAAAAGATAGAATTTCAGTTTTAAGGAGTATGCTTAAGAAGTAATAAATATCTAGAAAACTGAAGAAGTAAAGTAAGAAAAAAAGATAGAATTTCAGTTTTAAAGGAGTATGCTTGGAGAAGTAATAAGTATTTAGAAAAGTGAAGAAGTAAAGTAAGAAAAGAAGATAGAATTTCAGTTTTAAGGAGTATGCTTTGAGAAGTAATAAGTATTTAGAAAAGTGAAGAAGTAAAGTAAGAAAAGAAGATAGAATTTCAGTTTTAAGGAGTATGCTTTGAGAAGTAGTAAGTATCTAGAAAAGTGAAGAAGTAAAGTAAGAAAAAAAGATAGAATTTCAGTTTTAAGGAGTATGCTTTGAGAAGTAATAAGTATTTAGAAAAGTGAATAAGTAAAGTAAGAAAAGAAGATAGAATTACAGTTTAAAGGAGTATGCTTTGAGAAGTAACAAGTATTTAGAAAAGTGAATAAGTGAAGTAAGAAAAGAAGATAGAATTTCAGTTTAAAGGAGTTTGCTTTGAGAAGTAGTAAGTATCTAGAAAAGTGAAGAAGTAAAGTAAGAAAAGAAGATAGAATTTCAGTTTTAAGGAGTATGCTTTGAGAAGTAGTAAGTATCTAGAAAAGTGAAGAAGTAAAGTAAGAAAAGAATATAGAATTTCAGTTTTAAGGAGTATGCTTTGAGAATTAATAAGTATCTAGAAAACTGAAGAAGTAAAGTAAGAAAAAAAGATAGAATTTCAGTTTTAAGGAGTATGCTTTGAGAAGTAATAAGTATCTAGAAAACTGAAGAAGTAAAGTAAGAAAAAAGATAGAATTTCAGTTTTAAGGAGTATGCTTTGAGAAGTAATAAGTATTTAGAAAAGTGAATAAGTAAAGTAAGAAAAGAAGATAGAATTACAGTTTAAATGAGTATGCTTTGAGAAGTAATAAGTATTTCGAAAAGTGAAGAAGTGAAGTAAGAAAAGAAGATAGAATTTCAGTTTAAAGGAGTTTGCTTTGAGAAGTAGTAAGTATCTAGAAAAGTGAAGAAGTAAAGTAAGAAAAGAAGATAGAATATCAGTTTTAAGGAGTATGCTAATAGATAAAAGAAAATAATATTTTGAAAAGTGAAGAAGAAAAGTAAGAAAAGAAGATAGAATATCAGTTTTAAGGAGTATGCTAATAGATAAAAGAAAATAATATTTCGAAAAGTGAAGAAGAAAAGTCAGAAAAGAAGAAAAAATATCAGTTTTAAGGAGTATGCTTGGAGATAAAAGAATATAATATTTTGAAAAGTGAAGAAGAAAAGTAAGAAAAGAAGATAGAATATCAGTTTTAAGGAGTATGCTAATAGATAAAAGAAAATAATATTTCGAAAAGTGAAGAAGAAAAGTCAGAAAAGAAGATAGAATATCAGTTTTAAAGAGTATGCTTTGGAGATAAAAGAAAATAATATTTCGAAAAGTGAAGAAGAAAAGTCAGAAAAGAAGATAGAATTTCATTTTAAAGGAGTATGCTTTGAGAAGTAATAAGTATTTAGAAAAGTGAAGAAGTAAAGTAAGAAAAGAAGATAGAATTTCAGTTTAAAGGAGTATGCTTTGAGAAGTAATAAGTATTTAGAAAACTGAAGAAGTAAAGTAAGAAAAGAAGATAGAATATCAGTTTTAAGGAGTATGCTTTGAGAAGTAGTAAGTATCTAGAAAAGTGAAGAAGTAAAGTAAGAAAAGAAGATAGAATTTCAGTTTTAAGGAGTATGCTTAAGAAGTAATAAATATCTAGAAAACTGAAGAAGTAAAGTAAGAAAAAAAGATAGAATTTCAGTTTTAAGGAGTATGCTTGGAGAAGTAATAAGTATTTAGAAAAGTGAATAAGTAAAGTAAGAAAAGAAGATAGAATATCAGTTTTAAGGAGTATGCTTGGAGAAGTAATAAGTATTTAGAAAAGTGAAGAAGTAAAGTAAGAAAAGAAGATAGAATTTCAGTTTTAAGGAGTATGCTTTGAGAAGTAACAAGTATTTAGAAAAGTGAATAAGTGAAGTAAGAAAAGAAAATAGAATTTCAGTTTTAAGGAGTATGCTTTGAGAAGTAGTAAGTATCTAGAAAAGTGAAGAAGTAAAGTAAGAAAAGAAGATAGAATTTCAGTTTTAAGGAGTATGCTTTGAGAAGTAATAAGTATCTAGAAAACTGAAGAAGTAAAGTAAGAAAAAAAGATAGAATTTCAGTTTTAAGGAGTATGCTTTGAGAATTAATAAGTATCTAGAAAAGTGAATAAGTAAAGTAAGAAAAGAAGATAGAATTACAGTTTAAAGGAGTATGCTTTGAGAAGTAATAAGTATTTAGAAAAGTGAAGAAGTAAAGTAAGAAAAGAAGATAGAATTTCAGTTTTAAGGAGTATGCTTTGAGAAGTAATAAGTATCTAGAAAACTGAAGAAGTAAAGTAAGAAAAAAAGATAGAATTTCAGTTTTAAGGAGTATGCTTTGAGAAGTAATAAGTATTTAGAAAAGTGAAGAAGTAAAGTAAGAAAAGAAGATAGAATTACAGTTTTAAGGAGTATGCTTTGAGAAGTAATAAGTATTTAGAAAAGTGAATAAGTAAAGTAAGAAAAGAAGATAGAATTTCAGTTTTAAGGAGTATGCTTTGAGAATTAATAAGTATCTAGAAAACTGAAGAAGTAAAGTAAGAAAAAAAGATAGAATTTCAGTTTAAAGGAGTATGCTTTGAGAAGTAATAAGTTTTTAGAAAACTGAAGAAGTAAAGTAAGAAAAGAATATAGAATTTCAGTTTTAAGGAGTATGCTTTGAGAAGTAGTAAGTATCTAGAAAAGTGAAGAAGTAAAGTAAGAAAAGAAGATAGAATTACAGTTTAAAGGAGTATGCTTTGAGAAGTAATAAGTATTTAGAAAAGTGAAGAAGTAAAGTAAGAAAAGAAGATAGAATTTCAGTTTAAAGGAGTTTGCTTTGAGAAGTAGTAAATATCTAGAAAAGTGAAGAAGAAAAAGAAAAGAAGATAGAATATCAGTTTAAAGGAGTATGCTTTGAGAAGTAGTAAGTATTTAGAAAAGTGAAGAAGTAAAGTAAGAAAAGAAGATAGAATTACAGTTTAAAGGAGTATGCTTTGAGAAGTAATAAGTATTTAGAAAACTGAAGAAGTAAAGTAAGAAAAGAATATAGAATTTCAGTTTTAAGGAGTATGCTTTGAGAAGTAGTAAGTATCTAGAAAACTGAAGAAGTAAAGTAAGAAAAGAAGATAGAATTTCAGTTTTAAGGAGTATGCTTTGAGAAGTAATAAGTATCTAGAAAAGTGAAGAAGTAAAGTAAGAAAAGAAGATAGAATATCAGTTTAAAGGAGTATGCTTTGAGAAGTAGTAAGTATTTAGAAAAGTGAAGAAGTAAAGTAAGAAAAGAAGATAGAATTTCAGTTTTAAGGAGTATGCTTAAGAAGTAATAAATATCTAGAAAACTGAAGAAGTAAAGTAAGAAAAAAAGATAGAATTTCAGTTTAAAGGAGTATGCTTTGAGAAGTAATAAGTATTTAGAAAAGTGAAGAAGTAAAGTAAGAAAAGAAGATAGAATATCAGTTTTAAGGAGTATGCTTTGAGAAGTAGTAAGTATCTAGAAAAGTGAAGAAGTAAAGTAAGAAAAAAAGATAGAATTTCAGTTTTAAGGAGTATGCTTTGAGAAGTAATAAGTATCTAGAAAACTGAAGAAGTAAAGTAAGAAAAAAGATAGAATTTCAGTTTTAAGGAGTATGCTTTGAGAAGTAATAAGTATTTAGAAAAGTGAATAAGTAAAGTAAGAAAAGAAGATAGAATTACAGTTTAAAGGAGTATGCTTTGAGAAGTAATAAGTATTTAGAAAAGTGAAGAAGTAAAGTAAGAAAAGAAGATAGAATTTCAGTTTTAAAGGAGTTTGCTTTGAGAAGTAGTAAGTATCTAGAAAAGTGAAGAAGTAAAGTAAGAAAAGAAGATAGAATTTCAGTTTTAAGGAGTATGCTAATAGGAAGTAGTAAGTATCTAGAAAAGTGAAGAAGTAAAGTAAGAAAAGAATATAGAATTTCAGTTTTAAGGAGTATGCTTAAGAAGTAATAAATATCTAGAAAACTGAAGAAGTAAAGTAAGAAAAAAAGATAGAATTTCAGTTTAAAGGAGTATGCTTTGAGAAGTAATAAGTATTTAGAAAACTGAAGAAGTAAAGTAAGAAAAGAAGATAGAATTTCAGTTTTAAGGAGTATGCTTTGAGAATTAATAAGTATCTAGAAAACTGAAGAAGTAAAGTAAGAAAAAAAGATAGAATTTCAGTTTTAAGGAGTATGCTTTGAGAAGTAATAAGTATCTAGAAAACTGAAGAAGTAAAGTAAGAAAAAAAGATAGAATTTCAGTTTTAAGGAGTATGCTTTGAGAAGTAATAAGTATTTAGAAAAGTGAATAAGTAAAGTAAGAAAAGAAGATAGAATTACAGTTTAAATGAGTATGCTTTGAGAAGTAATAAGTATTTCGAAAAGTGAAGAAGTGAAGTAAGAAAAGAAGATAGAATTTCAGTTTAAAGGAGTTTGCTTTGAGAAGTAGTAAGTATCTAGAAAAGTGAAGAAGTAAAGTAAGAAAAGAAGATAGAATATCAGTTTTAAGGAGTATGCTAATAGATAAAAGAAAATAATATTTTGAAAAGTGAAGAAGAAAAGTAAGAAAAGAAGATAGAATATCAGTTTTAAGGAGTATGCTAATAGATAAAAGAAAATAATATTTCGAAAAGTGAAGAAGAAAAGTCAGAAAAGAAGAAAAAATATCAGTTTTAAGGAGTATGCTTGGAGATAAAAGAATATAATATTTTGAAAAGTGAAGAAGAAAAGTAAGAAAAGAAGATAGAATATCAGTTTTAAGGAGTATGCTAATAGATAAAAGAAAATAATATTTCGAAAAGTGAAGAAGAAAAGTCAGAAAAGAAGATAGAATATCAGTTTTAAAGAGTATGCTTTGGAGATAAAAGAAAATAATATTTCGAAAAGTGAAGAAGAAAAGTCAGAAAAGAAGATAGAATTTCATTTTAAAGGAGTATGCTTTGAGAAGTAATAAGTATTTAGAAAAGTGAAGAAGTAAAGTAAGAAAAGAAGATAGAATTTCAGTTTAAAGGAGTATGCTTTGAGAAGTAATAAGTATTTAGAAAACTGAAGAAGTAAAGTAAGAAAAGAATATAGAATTTCAGTTTTAAGGAGTATGCTTTGAGAAGTAGTAAGTATCTAGAAAACTGAAGAAGTAAAGTAAGAAAAGAAGATAGAATTTCAGTTTTAAGGAGTATGCTTTGAGAATTAATAAGTATCTAGAAAACTGAAGAAGTAAAGTAAGAAAAAAAGATAGAATTTCAGTTTTAAGGAGTATGCTTTGAGAAGTAATAAGTATCTAGAAAACTGAAGAAGTAAAGTAAGAAAAAAAGATAGAATTTCAGTTTTAAGGAGTATGCTTTGAGAAGTAATAAGTATCTAGAAAACTGAAGAAGTAAAGTAAGAAAAAAAGATAGAATTTCAGTTTTAAGGAGTATGCTTTGAGAATTAATAAGTATCTAGAAAAGTGAATAAGTAAAGTAAGAAAAGAAGATAGAATTACAGTTTAAAGGAGTATGCTTTGAGAAGTAATAAGTATTTAGAAAAGTGAAGAAGTAAAGTAAGAAAAGAAGATAGAATTTCAGTTTTAAGGAGTATGCTTTGAGAAGTAATAAGTATCTAGAAAACTGAAGAAGTAAAGTAAGAAAAAAAGATAGAATTTCAGTTTTAAGGAGTATGCTTTGAGAATTAATAAGTATCTAGAAAAGTGAATAAGTAAAGTAAGAAAAGAAGATAGAATTACAGTTTAAAGGAGTATGCTTTGAGAAGTAATAAGTATTTAGAAAAGTGAAGAAGTAAAGTAAGAAAAGAAGATAGAATTTCAGTTTTAAGGAGTATGCTTTGAGAAGTAATAAGTATCTAGAAAACTGAAGAAGTAAAGTAAGAAAAAAAGATAGAATTTCAGTTTTAAGGAGTATGCTTTGAGAAGTAATAAGTATTTAGAAAAGTGAAGAAGTAAAGTAAGAAAAGAAGATAGAATTTCAGTTTTAAGGAGTATGCTTTGAGAAGTAATAAGTATTTAGAAAAGTGAATAAGTAAAGTAAGAAAAGAAGATAGAATTTCAGTTTTAAGGAGTATGCTTTGAGAATTAATAAGTATCTAGAAAACTGAAGAAGTAAAGTAAGAAAAAAAGATAGAATTTCAGTTTAAAGGAGTATGCTTTGAGAAGTAATAAGTATTTAGAAAACTGAAGAAGTAAAGTAAGAAAAGAATATAGAATTTCAGTTTTAAGGAGTATGCTTTGAGAAGTAGTAAGTATCTAGAAAAGTGAAGAAGTAAAGTAAGAAAAGAAGATAGAATTACAGTTTAAAGGAGTATGCTTTGAGAAGTAATAAGTATTTAGAAAAGTGAAGAAGTAAAGTAAGAAAAGAAGATAGAATTTCAGTTTAAAGGAGTTTGCTTTGAGAAGTAGTAAATATCTAGAAAAGTGAAGAAGTAAAGTAAGAAAAGAAGATAGAATTTCAGTTTTAAGGAGTATGCTTTGAGAAGTAGTAAGTATCTAGAAAAGTGAAGAAGTAAAGTAAGAAAAGAAGATAGAATTTCAGTTTAAAGGAGTATGCTTTGAGAAGTAATAAGTATTTAGAAAACTGAAGAAGTAAAGTAAGAAAAAAAGATAGAATTTCAGTTTTAAGGAGTATGCTTTGAGAAGTAGTAAGTATCTAGAAAACTGAAGAAGTAAAGTAAGAAAAGAAGATAGAATTTCAGTTTTAAGGAGTATGCTTTGAGAATTAATAAGTATCTAGAAAACTGAAGAAGTAAAGTAAGAAAAAAAGATAGAATTTCAGTTTAAAGGAGTATGCTTTGAGAATTAATAAGTATTTAGAAAACTGAAGAAGTAAAGTAAGAAAAGAAGATAGAATTACAGTTTAAAGGAGTATGCTTTGAGAAGTAATAAGTATTTAGAAAAGTGAAGAAGTAAAGTAAGAAAAGAAGATAGAATTTCAGTTTAAAGGAGTATGCTTTGAGAATTAATAAGTATTTAGAAAACTGAAGAAGTAAAGTAAGAAAAGAATATAGAATTTCAGTTTTAAGGAGTATGCTTTGAGAAGTAGTAAGTATCTAGAAAAGTGAAGAAGTAAAGTAAGAAAAGAAGATAGAATTTCAGTTTTAAGGAGTATGCTTAAGAAGTAATAAATATCTAGAAAACTGAAGAAGTAAAGTAAGAAAAAAAGATAGAATTTCAGTTTTAAGGAGTATGTTTGGAGAAGTAATAAGTATTTAGAAAAGTGAATAAGTAAAGTAAGAAAAGAAGATAGAATATCAGTTTTAAGGAGTATGCTTGGAGAAGTAATAAGTATTTAGAAAAGTGAAGAAGTAAAGTAAGAAAAGTAGATAGAATTTCAGTTTTAAGGAGTATGCTTTGAGAAGTAACAAGTATTTAGAAAAGTGAATAAGTGAAGTAAGAAAAGAATATAGAATTTCAGTTTTAAGGAGTATGCTTGGAGATAAAAGAAGATAATTCTTTGAAAAGTGAAGAAGAAAAGTAAGAAAAGAAGATAGAATATCAGTTTTAAGGAGTATGCTTTGAGAAGTAATAAGTATTTCGAAAAGTGAAGAAGTGAAGTAAGAAAAGAAGATAGAATTTCAGTTTTAAGGAGTATGCTTTGAGAATTAATAAGTATCTAGAAAACTGAAGAAGTAAAGTAAGAAAAAAAGATAGAATTTCAGTTTTAAGGAGTATGCTTTGAGAATTAATAAGTATCTAGAAAAGTGAAGAAGTAAAGTCAGAAAAGAAGATAGAATATCAGTTTTAAGGAGTATGCTTTGAGAAGTAGTAAGTATCTAGAAAAGTGAAGAAGTAAAGTCAGAAAAGAAGATAGAATTTCAGTTTTAAGGAGTATGCTTTGAGAAGTAATAAGTATTTCGAAAAGTGAAGAAGTGAAGTAAGAAAAGAAGATAGAATTTCAGTTTTAAGGATTATGCTTGGAGATAAAAGAAGATAATTCTTTGAAAAGTGAAGAAGAAAAGTAAGAAAAGAATATAGAATTTCAGTTTTAAGGAGTATGCTTTGAGAAGTAGTAAGTATCTAGAAAAGTGAAGAAGTAAAGTAAGAAAAGAAGATAGAATTTCAGTTTTAAGGAGTATGCTTTGAGAAGTAATAAGTATTTAGAAAAGTGAAGAAGTAAAGTAAGAAAAGAAGATAGAATTTCAGTTTAAAGGAGTATGCTTTGAGAAGTAATAAGTATTTAGAAAACTGAAGAAGTAAAGTAAGAAAAGAATATAGAATTTCAGTTTTAAGGAGTATGCTTTGAGAAGTAGTAAGTATCTAGAAAACTGAAGAAGTAAAGTAAGAAAAGAAGATAGAATTTCAGTTTTAAGGAGTATGCTTTGAGAAGTAATAAGTATCTAGAAAACTGAAGAAGTAAAGTAAGAAAAAAAGATAGAATTTCAGTTTTAAGGAGTATGCTTTGAGAAGTAATAAGTATTTAGAAAAGTGAATAAGTAAAGTAAGAAAAGAAGATAGAATTACAGTTTAAAGGAGTATGCTTTGAGAAGTAATAAGTATTTAGAAAAGTGAAGAAGTAAAGTAAGAAAAGAAGATAGAATTTCAGTTTAAAGGAGTTTGCTTTGAGAAGTAGTAAGTATCTAGAAAAGTGAAGAAGTAAAGTAAGAAAAGAATATAGAATTTCAGTTTTAAGGAGTATGCTAAGAGATAAAAGAAAATAATATTTAGAAAACTGAAGAAGTAAAGTAAGAAAAAAAGATAGAATTTCAGTTTTAAGGAGTATGCTTAAGAAGTAATAAATATCTAGAAAACTGAAGAAGTAAAGTAAGAAAAAAAGATAGAATATCAGTTTTAAGGAGTATGATTAGAGATAAAAGAAGATAAGTATTTAGAAAAGTGAATAAGTAAAGTCAGAAAAGAAGATAGAATATCAGTTTTAAGGATTATGCTTGGAGATAAAAAAAGATAATTCTTTGAAAAGTGAAGAAGAAAAGTAAGAAAAGAAGATAGAATTACAGTTTAAAGGAGTATGCTTTGAGAAGTAATAAGTATTTAGAAAACTGAAGAAGTAAAGTAAGAAAAGAATATAGAATTTCAGTTTTAAGGAGTATGCTTTGAGAAGTAACAAGTATTTAGAAAAGTGAATAAGTGAAGTAAGAAAAGGAGATAGAATTTCAGTTTTAAGGAGTATGCTTTGAGAAGTAATAAGTATCTAGAAAACTGAAGAAGTAAAGTAAGAAAAGAAGATAGAATTACAGTTTAAAGGAGTATGCTTGGAGAAGTAATAAGTATTTAGAAAAGTGAAGAAGTAAAGTCAGAAAAGAATATAGAATATCAGTTTTAAGGATTATGCTTGGAGATAAAAGAAGATAATTCTTTGAAAAGTGAAGAAGAAAAGTAAGAAAAGAAGATAGAATTACAGTTTAAAGGAGTATGCTTTGAGAAGTAGTAAGTATTTAGAAAACTGAAGAAGTAAAGTAAGAAAAGAATATAGAATTTCAGTTTTAAGGATTATGCTTGGAGAAGTAATAAGTATTTAGAAAAGTGAAGAAGTAAAGTAAGAAAAGAAGATAGAATATCAGTTTTAAGGATTATGCTTGGAGATAAAAGAAGATAATTCTTTGAAAAGTGAAGAAGAAAAGTAAGAAAAGAAGATAGAATTTCATTTTAAAGGAGTATGCTTTGAGAAGTAATAAGTATTTAGAAAAGTGAAGAAGTAAAGTAAGAAAAGAAGATAGAATTACAGTTTTAAGGAGTATGCTTTGAGAATTAATAAGTATTTAGAAAAGTGAAGAAGTAAAGTCAGAAAAGAAGATAGAATATCAGTTTTAAGGATTATGCTTGGAGATAAAAAAAGATAATTCTTTGAAAAGTGAAGAAGAAAAGTAAGAAAAGAAGATAGAATTACAGTTTAAAGGAGTATGCTTTGAGAAGTAATAAGTATTTAGAAAACTGAAGAAGTAAAGTAAGAAAAGAATATAGAATTTCAGTTTTAAGGAGTATGCTTTGAGAAGTAACAAGTATTTAGAAAAGTGAATAAGTGAAGTAAGAAAAGGAGATAGAATTTCAGTTTTAAGGAGTATGCTTTGAGAAGTAATAAGTATCTAGAAAACTGAAGAAGTAAAGTAAGAAAAGAAGATAGAATTACAGTTTAAAGGAGTATGCTTGGAGAAGTAATAAGTATTTAGAAAAGTGAAGAAGTAAAGTCAGAAAAGAATATAGAATATCAGTTTTAAGGATTATGCTTGGAGATAAAAGAAGATAATTCTTTGAAAAGTGAAGAAGAAAAGTAAGAAAAGAAGATAGAATTACAGTTTAAAGGAGTATGCTTTGAGAAGTAGTAAGTATTTAGAAAACTGAAGAAGTAAAGTAAGAAAAGAATATAGAATTTCAGTTTTAAGGATTATGCTTGGAGAAGTAATAAGTATTTAGAAAAGTGAAGAAGTAAAGTAAGAAAAGAAGATAGAATATCAGTTTTAAGGATTATGCTTGGAGATAAAAGAAGATAATTCTTTGAAAAGTGAAGAAGAAAAGTAAGAAAAGAAGATAGAATTTCATTTTAAAGGAGTATGCTTTGAGAAGTAATAAGTATTTAGAAAAGTGAAGAAGTAAAGTAAGAAAAGAAGATAGAATTACAGTTTTAAGGAGTATGCTTTGAGAATTAATAAGTATTTAGAAAAGTGAAGAAGTAAAGTCAGAAAAGAATATAGAATATCAGTTTTAAGGATTATGCTTGGAGATAAAAGAAGATAATTCTTTGAAAAGTGAAGAAGAAAAGTAAGAAAAGAAGATAGAATTACAGTTTAAAGGAGTATGCTTTGAGAAGTAATAAGTATTTAGAAAACTGAAGAAGTAAAGTAAGAAAAGAATATAGAATTTCAGTTTTAAGGAGTATGCTTTGAGAATTAATAAGTATTTAGAAAAGTGAAGAAGTAAAGTAAGAAAAGAAGATAGAATTTCAGTTTTAAGGATTATGCTTGGAGATAAAAGAAGATAATTCTTTGAAAAGTGAAGAAGAAAAGTAAGAAAAGAAGATAGAATTTCATTTTAAAGGAGTATGCTTTGAGAAGTAATAAGTATTTAGAAAAGTGAAGAAGTAAAGTAAGAAAAGAAGATAGAATTTCAGTTTAAAGGAGTATGCTTTGAGAAGTAATAAGTATTTAGAAAACTGAAGAAGTAAAGTAAGAAAAAAAGATAGAATTTCAGTTTTAAGGAGTATGCTTTGAGAAGTAGTAAGTATCTAGAAAACTGAAGAAGTAAAGTAAGAAAAGAATATAGAATATCAGTTTTAAGGAGTATGCTTTGAGAAGTAATAAGTATTTAGAAAAGTGAAGAAGAAAAGTAAGAAAAGAAGATAGAATTTCAGTTTTAAGGAGTATGCTTAAGAAGTAATAAATATCTAGAAAACTGAAGAAGTAAAGTAAGAAAAGAAAATAGAATTTCAGTTTTAAGGAGTATGATTAGAGATAAAAGAAGATAATATTTTGAAAAGTGAAGAATTAAAGTATGAAAAGAAGATAGAATTTCAGTTTTAAAGAGTATTCTTTGAGAAGTAATAAGTATTTAGAAAAGTGAAGAAGAAAAGTAAGAAAAGAAGATAGAATATCAGTTTTAAGGAGTATGCTTTGAGAAGTAATGAGTATTTCGAAAACTGAAGAAGTAAAGTAAGAAAAGAATATAGAATTTCAGTTTTAAGGAGTATGCTTTGAGAATTAATAAGTATTTAGAAAAGTGAAGAAGTAAAGTAAGAAAAGAAGATAGAATTTCAGTTTTAAGGATTATGCTTGGAGATAAAAGAAGATAATTCTTTGAAAAGTGAAGAAGAAAAGTAAGAAAAGAAGATAGAATTTCATTTTAAAGGAGTATGCTTTGAGAAGTAATAAGTATTTAGAAAAGTGAAGAAGTAAAGTAAGAAAAGAAGATAGAATTTCAGTTTAAAGGAGTATGCTTTGAGAAGTAATAAGTATTTAGAAAACTGAAGAAGTAAAGTAAGAAAAAAAGATAGAATTTCAGTTTTAAGGAGTATGCTTTGAGAAGTAATAAGTATTTAGAAAAGTGAATAAGTAAAGTAAGAAAAGAAGATAGAATTACAGTTTAAAGGAGTATGCTTTGAGAATTAATAAGTATCTAGAAAACTGAAGAAGTAAAGTAAGAAAAAAAGATAGAATTACAGTTTAAAGGAGTATGCTTTGAGAAGTAACAAGTATTTAGAAAACTGAAGAAGTAAAGTAAGAAAAAAAGATAGAATTTCAGTTTTAAGGAGTATGCTTTGAGAATTAATAAGTATCTAGAAAAGTGAAGAAGTAAAGTCAGAAAAGAAGATAGAATATCAGTTTTAAGGAGTATGCTTAAGAAGTAATAAATATCTAGAAAACTGAAGAAGTAAAGTAAGAAAAGAAAATAGAATTTCAGTTTTAAGGAGTATGATTAGAGATAAAAGAAGATAATATTTTGAAAAGTGAAGAATTAAAGTATGAAAAGAAGATAGAATTTCAGTTTTAAAGAGTATGCTTTGAGAAGTAATAAGTATTTAGAAAAGTGAAGAAGAAAAGTAAGAAAAGAAGATAGAATATCAGTTTTAAGGAGTATGCTTTGAGAAGTAATGAGTATTTCGAAAAGTGAAGAAGTGAAGTAAGAAAAGAAGATAGAATATCAGTTTTAAGGAGTATGCTTTGAGAATTAATAAGTATCTAGAAAACTGAAGAGTAAAGTAAGAAAAAAAGATAGAATTACAGTTTAAAGGAGTATGCTTTGAGAAGTAACAAGTATTTAGAAGAGTGAATAAGTAAAGTAAGAAAAAAAGATAGAATTACAGTTTAAAGGAGTATGCTTTGAGAAGTAACAAGTATTTAGAAAAGTGAATAAGTGAAGTAAGAAAAGAATATAGAATATCAGTTTTAAGGATTATGCTTGGAGATAAAAGAAGCTAATTCTTTGAAAAGTGAAGAAGAAAAGTAAGAAAAGAAGATAGAATTTCATTTTAAAGGAGTATGCTTTGAGAATTAATAAGTATCTAGAAAACTGAAGAAGTAAAGTAAGAAAAAAAGATAGAATTACAGTTTAAAGGAGTATGCTTTGAGAAGTAACAAGTATTTAGAAAAGGGAAGAAGTGAAGTAAGAAAAGAAGATAGAATATCAGTTTAAAGGAGTATGCTTGGAGAAGTAATAAGTATTTAGAAAAGTGAAGAAGTGAAGTAAGAAAAGAATATAGAATTTCAGTTTAAAGGAGTATGCTTTGAGAAGTAATAACTATTTAGAAAAGTGAAGAAGAAAAGTAAGAAAAGAAGATAGAATATCAGTTTTAAGGAGTATGCTTTGAGAAGTAATAAGTATTTCGAAAAGTGAAGAAGTGAAGTAAGAAAAGAAGATAGAATTTCAGTTTAAAGGAGTTTGCTTTGAGAAGTAGTAAGTATCTAGAAAAGTGAAGAAGTAAAGTAAGAAAAGAAGATAGAATTTCAGTTTTAAGGAGTATGCTTTGAGAAGTAATAAGTATCTAGAAAACTGAAGAAGTAAAGTAAGAAAAAAAGATAGAATTTCAGTTTTAAGGAGTATGCTTTGAGAAGTAATAAGTATTTAGAAAAGTGAAGAAGTAAAGTAAGAAAAGAAGATAGAATTACAGTTTTAAGGAGTATGCTTTGAGAAGTAATAAGTATTTAGAAAAGTGAATAAGTAAAGTAAGAAAAGAAGATAGAATTTCAGTTTTAAGGAGTATGCTTTGAGAATTAATAAGTATCTAGAAAACTGAAGAAGTAAAGTAAGAAAAAAAGATAGAATTTCAGTTTAAAGGAGTATGCTTTGAGAAGTAATAAGTATTTAGAAAACTGAAGAAGTAAAGTAAGAAAAGAATATAGAATTTCAGTTTTAAGGAGTATGCTAATAGATAAAAGAAAATAATATTTTGAAAAGTGAAGAAGAAAAGTAAGAAAAGAAGATAGAATTACAGTTTAAAGGAGTATGCTTTGAGAATTAATAAGTATCTAGAAAACTGAAGAAGTAAAGTCAGAAAAGAATATAGAATATCAGTTTTAAGGATTGAGCTTGGAGATAAAAGAAGATAATTCTTTGAAAAGTGAAGAAGAAAAGTAAGAAAAGAAGATAGAATTACAGTTTAAAGGAGTATGCTTTGAGAAGTAATAAGTATTTAGAAAACTGAAGAAGTAAAGTAAGAAAAGAATATAGAATTTCAGTTTAAAGGAGTATGCTTTGAGAAGTAATAACTATTTAGAAAAGTGAAGAAGAAAAGTAAGAAAAGAAGATAGAATTACAGTTTTAAGGAGTATGCTTTGAGAAGTAATAAGTATTTAGAAGAGTGAATAAGTAAAGTAAGAAAAGAATATAGAATTTCAGTTTTAAGGATTATGCTTGGAGATAAAAGAAGATAATTCTTTGAAAAGTGAAGAAGAAAAGTAAGAAAAGAAGATAGAATTACAGTTTAAAGGAGTATGCTTTGAGAAGTAATAAGTATTTAGAAAACTGAAGAAGTAAAGTAAGAAAAGAATATAGAATTACAGTTTAAAGGAGTATGCTTTGAGAAGTAACAAGTATTTAGAAAAGTGAATAAGTGAAGTAAGAAAAGGAGATAGAATTTCAGTTTTAAGGAGTATGCTTTGAGAAGTAATAAGTATCTAGAAAACTGAAGAAGTAAAGTAAGAAAAGAAGATAGAATTACAGTTTAAAGGAGTATGCTTGGAGAAGTAATAAGTATTTAGAAAAGTGAAGAAGTGAAGTAAGAAAAGAATATAGAATTTCAGTTTAAAGGAGTATGCTTTGAGAAGTAATAACTATTTAGAAAAGTGAAGAAGTAAAGTAAGAAAAGAAGATAGAATTTCAGTTTTAAGGAGTATGCTTTGAGAAGTAATAAGTATTTAGAAAAGTGAAGAAGTAAAGTAAGAAAAGAAGATAGAATATCAGTTTTAAGGATTATGCTTGGAGATAAAAGAAGATAATTCTTTGAAAAGTGAAGAAGAAAAGTAAGAAAAGAAGATAGAATTACAGTTTAAAGGAGTATGCTTTGAGAAGTAACAAGTATTTAGAAAAGTGAATAAGTGAAGTAAGAAAAGAAGATAGAATTTCAGTTTTAAGGATTATGCTTGGAGATAAAAGAAGATAATATTTTGAAAAGTGAAGAAGTAAAGTAAGAAAAGAAGATAGAATTTCAGTTTTAAGGAGTATGCTTTGAGAAGTAATAAGTATTTCGAAAAGTGAAGAAGTGAAGTAAGAAAAGAAGATAGAATTTCAGTTTTAAGGAGTATGATTAGAGATAAAAGAAGATAATATTTTGAAAAGTGAAGAATTAAAGTATGAAAAGAAGATAGAATTTCAGTTTAAAGGAGTATGCTTTGAGAAGTAGTAAGTATCTAGAAAAGTGAAGAAGTAAAGTCAGAAAAGAAGATAGAATTTCAGTTTTAAGGATTATGCTTGGAGATAAAAGAAGATAATTCTTTGAAAAGTGAAGAAGAAAAGTAAGAAAAGAAGATAGAATTACAGTTTAAAGGAGTATGCTTTGAGAAGTAATAAGTATTTAGAAAAGTGAAGAAGTGAAGTAAGAAAAGAATATAGAATTTCAGTTTAAAGGAGTATGCTTTGAGAAGTAATAACTATTTAGAAAAGTGAAGAAGTGAAGTAAGAAAAGAAGATAGAATTTCAGTTTTAAGGAGTATGCTTTGAGAATTAATAAGTATCTAGAAAACTGAAGAAGTAAAGTAAGAAAAAAAGATAGAATTTCAATTTAAAGGAGTATGCTTTGAGAAGTAATAAGTATTTAGAAAACTGAAGAAGTAAAGTAAGAAAAGAATATAGAATATCAGTTTTAAGGATTATGCTTGGAGATAAAAGAAGATAATTCTTTGAAAAGTGAAGAAGAAAAGTAAGAAAAGAAAATAGAATTACAGTTTAAAGGAGTATGCTTTGAGAAGTAATAAGTATTTAGAAAACTGAAGAAGTAAAGTAAGAAAAGAATATAGAATTTCAGTTTAAAGGAGTATGCTTTGAGAAGTAATAACTATTTAGAAAAGTGAAGAAGTGAAGTAAGAAAAGAAGATAGAATTTCAGTTTTAAGGAGTATGCTTGGAGAAGTAATAAGTATTTAGAAAAGTGAAGAAGTAAAGTAAGAAAAGAAGATAGAATTTCAGTTTTAAGGAGTATGCTTTGAGAAGTAATAAGTATTTCGAAAAGTGAAGAAGTGAAGTAAGAAAAGAAGATAGAATTTCAGTTTTAAGGAGTATGATTAGAGATAAAAGAAGATAATATTTTGAAAAGTGAAGAATTAAAGTATGAAAAGAAGATAGAATTTCAGTTTAAAGGAGTATGCTTTGAGAAGTAATAAATATCTAGAAAAGTGAAGAAGTAAAGTCAGAAAAGAAGATAGAATTTCAGTTTTAAGGAGTATGCTTTGAGAATTAATAAGTATCTAGAAAACTGAAGAAGTAAAGTAAGAAAAAAAGATAGAATTTCAGTTTTAAGGAGTATGCTTTGAGAATTAATAAGTATCTAGAAAACTGAAGAAATAAAGTAAGAAAAAAAGATAGAATTTCAGTTTTAAGGAGTATGCTTTGAGAAGTAATAAGTATTTAGAAAAGTGAAGAAGTAAAGTCAGAAAAGAAGATAGAATATCAGTTTTAAGGATTATGCTTGGAGATAAAAGAAGATAATTCTTTGAAAAGTGAAGAAGTAAAGTAAGAAAAGAATATAGAATTTCAGTTTTAAGGAGTATTCTTTGAGAAGTAGTAAGTATCTAGAAAAGTGAAGAAGTAAAGTAAGAAAAAAAGATAGAATTTCAGTTTTAAGGAGTATGCTTTGAGAAGTAGTAAGTATTTAGAAAAGTGAAGAAGTAAAGTAAGAAAAGAAGATAGAATTTCAGTTTTAAGGAGTATGCTTTGAGAATTAATAAGTATCTAGAAAACTGAAGAAGTAAAGTAAGAAAAAAAGATAGAATTTCAGTTTTAAGGAGTATGCTTTGAGAATTAATAAGTATCTAGAAAACTGAAGAAGTAAAGTAAGAAAAGAATATAGAATATCAGTTTTAAGGAGTATGCTTTGAGAAGTAACAAGTATTTAGAAAAGTGAAGAAGTGAAGTAAGAAAAGAAGATAGAATATCAGTTTTAAGGATTATGCTTGGAGATAAAAGAAGATAATATTTTGAAAAGTGAAGAATTAAAGTATGAAAAGAAGATAGAATTTCAGTTTTAAGGAGTATGCTTTGAGAAGTAATAAGTATTTAGAAAAGTGAAGAAGTGAAGTAAGAAAAAAAGATAGAATTTCAGTTTTAAGGAGTATGCTTTGAGAATTAATAAGTATTTAGAAAAGTGAAGAAGTAAAGTAAGAAAAGAAGATAGAATTTCAGTTTTAAGGAGTATGCTTGGAGATAAAAGAAGATAATTCTTTGAAAAGTGAAGAAGAAAAGTAAGAAAAGAAGATAGAATTACAGTTTAAAGGAGTATGCTTTGAGAAGTAATAAGTATTTAGAAAAGTGAAGAAGTAAAGTAAGAAAAGAAGATAGAATTTCAGTTTTAAGGAGTATGCTTTGAGAAGTAATAAGTATTTAGAAAAGTGAAGAAGTAAAGTAAGAAAAAAAGATAGAATTTCAGTTTTAAGGAGTATGCTTAAGAAGTAATAAATATCTAGAAAACTGAAGAAGTAAAGTAAGAAAAGAATATAGAATTTCAGTTTTAAGGAGTATGCTTTGAGAAGTAGTAAGTATCTAGAAAAGTGAAGAAGTAAAGTCAGAAAAGAAGATAGAATATCAGTTTTAAGGATTATGCTTGGAGATAAAAGAAGATAATTCTTTGAAAAGTGAAGAAGAAAAGTAAGAAAAGAAGATAGAATTACAGTTTTAAGGAGTATGCTTTGAGAAGTAATAAGTATTTAGAAAAGTGAAGAAGTAAAGTAAGAAAAGAAGATAGAATTTCAGTTTTAAGGAGTATGCTTTGAGAAGTAATAAGTATTTCGAAAAGTGAAGAAGTGAAGTCAGAAAAGAAGATAGAATTTCAGTTTTAAGGATTATGCTTGGAGATAAAAGAAGATAATTCTTTGAAAAGTGAAGAAGTAAAGTAAGAAAAGAAGAAAGAATTTCAGTTTTATAGAGTAAGCTTTGAGAAGTAATAAGTATTTAGAAAAGTGAAGAAGTAAAGTAAGAAAAGAAAATAGAATTTCAGTTTTAAGGAGTATGCTTTGAGAAGTAATAAGTATTTAGAAAAGTGAAGAAGTAAAGTTAGAAAAGAAGAAAGAGTTTCAGTTTTAAGGAGTATGCTTTGAGAAGTAGTAAGTATCTAGAAAAGTGAAGAAGTAAAGTCAGAAAAGAAGATAGAATATCAGTTTTAAGGAGTATGCTTTGAGAAGTAATAAGTATTTAGAAAACTGAAGAAGTAAAGTAAGAAAAAAAGATAGAATTTCAGTTTTAAGGAGTATGCTTTGAGAAGTAATAAGTATTTAGAAAAGTGAAGAAGAAAAGTAAGAAAAGAAGATAGAATTACAGTTTAAAGGAGTATGCTTTGAGAAGTAGTAAGTATCTAGAAAAGTGAAGAATTAAAGTAAGAAAAGAAGATAGAATATCAGTTTTAAGGATTATGCTTGGAGATAAAAGAAGATAATTCTTTGAAAAGTGAAGAAGTAAAGTAAGAAAAAAAGATAGAATTTCAGTTTTAAGGAGTATGCTTTGAGAAGTAATAAGTATTTAGAAAAGTGAAGAAGTAAAGTAAGAAAAGAATATAGAATTTCAGTTTTAAGGAGTATGCTTTGAGAAGTAGTAAGTATCTAGAAAAGTGAAGAATTAAAGTAAGAAAAGAAGATAGAATATCAGTTTTAAGGAGTATGCTTTGAGAAGTAATAAGTATTTAGAAAAGTGAAGAAGTGAAGTAAGAAAAGAAGATAGAATTTCAGTTTTAAGGAGTATGATTAGAGATAAAAGAAGATAATATTTTGAAAAGTGAAGAATTAAAGTATGAAAAGAAGATAGAATTTCAGTTTTAAGGAGTATGCTTTGAGAAGTAATAAGTATTTAGAAAAGTGAAGAAGTGAAGTAAGAAAAGAAGATGGAATATCAGTTTTAAGGAGTATGCTTTGAGAAGTAATAAGTATTTAGAAAAGTGAAGAAGTAAAGTCAGAAAAGAAGATAGAATATCAGTTTTAAAGATTATGCTTGGAGATAAAAAAAGATAATTCTTTGAAAAGTGAAGAAGAAAAGTAAGAAAAGAAGATAGAATTACAGTTTAAAGGAGTATGCTTTGAGAAGTAATAAGTATTTAGAAAAGTGAAGAAGAAAAGTAAGAAAAGAAGATAGAATCTCAGTTTTAAGGAGTATGCTTTGAGAAGTAATAAGTATTTCGAAAAGTGAAGAAGTGAAGTAAGAAAAGAAGATAGAATTTCAGTTTTAAGGAGTATGATTAGAGATAAAAGAAGATAATATTTTGAAAAGTGAAGAATTAAAGTATGAAAAGAAGATAGAATTTCAGTTTTAAGGAGTATGCTTTGAGAAGTAATAAATATCTAGAAAAGTGAAGAAGTAAAGTCAGAAAAAAAGATAGAATTTCAGTTTTAAGGAGTATGCTTTGAGAATTAATAAGTATCTAGAAAACTGAAGAAGTAAAGTAAGAAAAAAAGATAGAATTTCAGTTTTAAGGAGTATGCTTTGAGAATTAATAAGTATCTAGAAAACTGAAGAAGTAAAGTAAGAAAAAAAGATAGAATTTCAGTTTTAAGGAGTATGCTTTGAGAAGTAATAAGTATTTAGAAAAGTGAAGAAGTAAAGTCAGAAAAGAAGATAGAATATCAGTTTTAAGGATTATGCTTGGAGATAAAAGAAGATAATTCTTTGAAAAGTGAAGAAGTAAAGTAAGAAAAGAATATAGAATTTCAGTTTTAAGGAGTATGCTTTGAGAAGTAGTAAGTATCTAGAAAAGTGAAGAAGTAAAGTAAGAAAAAAAGATAGAATTTCAGTTTTAAGGAGTATGCTTTGAGAAGTAGTAAGTATTTAGAAAAGTGAAGAAGTAAAGTAAGAAAAGAAGATAGAATTTCAGTTTTAAGGAGTATGCTTTGAGAAGTAATAAGTATTTAGAAAAGTGAAGAAGTAAAGTAAGAAAAGAAGATAGAATATCAGTTTTAAGGATTATGCTTGGAGATAAAAGAAGATAATTCTTTGAAAAGTGAAGAAGTAAAGTAAGAAAAGAATATAGAATATCAGTTTTAAGGAGTATGCTTTGAGAAGTAACAAGTATTTAGAAAAGTGAAGAAGTGAAGTAAGAAAAGAAGATAGAATATCAGTTTTAAGGATTATGCTTGGAGATAAAAGAAGATAATATTTTGAAAAGTGAAGAATTAAAGTATGAAAAGAAGATAGAATTTCAGTTTTAAGGAGTATGCTTTGAGAAGTAATAAGTATTTAGAAAAGTGAAGAAGTGAAGTAAGAAAAAAAGATAGAATTTCAGTTTTAAGGAGTATGCTTTGAGAATTAATAAGTATTTAGAAAAGTGAAGAAGTAAAGTAAGAAAAGAAGATAGAATATCAGTTTTAAAGATTATGCTTGGAGATAAAAGAAGATAATTCTTTGAAAAGTGAAGAAGAAAAGTAAGAAAAGAAGATAGAATTACAGTTTAAAGGAGTATGCTTTGAGAAGTAATAAGTATTTAGAAAAGTGAAGAAGTAAAGTAAGAAAAGAATATAGAATTTCAGTTTTAAGGAGTATGCTTTGAGAAGTAGTAAGTATCTAGAAAACTGAAGAAGTAAAGTAAGAAAAAAAGATAGAATTTCAGTTTTAAGGAGTATGCTTAAGAAGTAATAAATATCTAGAAAACTGAAGAAGTAAAGTAAGAAAAGAATATAGAATTTCAGTTTTAAGGAGTATGCTTTGAGAAGTAGTAAGTATCTAGAAAAGTGAAGAAGTAAAGTAAGAAAAGAAGATAGAATTTCAGTTTTAAGGAGTATGCTTTGAGAAGTAATAAGTATTTAGAAAAGTGAAGAAGTAAAGTAAGAAAAAAAGATAGAATTTCAGTTTTAAGGAGTATGCTTTGAGAAGTAGTAAGTATTTAGAAAAGTGAAGAAGTAAAGTAAGAAAAGAAGATAGAATTTCAGTTTTAAGGAGTATGCTTTGAGAAGTAATAAGTATTTCGAAAAGTGAAGAAGTGAAGTCAGAAAAGAAGATAGAATTTCAGTTTTAAGGATTATGCTTGGAGATAAAAGAAGATAATTCTTTGAAAAGTGAAGAAGAAAAGTAAGAAAAGAATATAGAATTTCAGTTTTAAGGAGTATGCTTTGAGAAGTAACAAGTATTTAGAAAAGTGAAGAAGTGAAGTAAGAAAAGAAGATAGAATATCAGTTTTAAGGATTATGCTTGGAGAAGTAATAAGTATTTAGAAAAGTGAAGAATTAAAGTATGAAAAGAAGATAGAATTTCAGTTTTAAGGAGTATGCTTTGAGAATTAATTAGTATCTAGAAAACTGAAGAAGTAAAGTAAGAAAAGAAGATAGAATATCAGTTTTAAGGAGTATGCTTTGAGAATTAATAAGTATCTAGAAAAGTGAAGAAGTAAAGTCAGAAAAGAAGATAGAATTTCAGTTTTAAGGAGTATGCTTTGAGAAGTAATAAGTATTTAGAAAAGTGAAGAAGTAAAGTCAGAAAAGAAGATAGAATATCAGTTTTAAGGATTATGCTTGGAGATAAAAGAAGATAATTCTTTGAAAAGTGAAGAAGTAAAGTAAGAAAAGAATATAGAATTTCAGTTTTAAGGAGTATGCTTTGAGAAGTAGTAAGTATCTAGAAAAGTGAAGAAGTAAAGTAAGAAAAGAAGATAGAATTTCAGTTTTAAGGAGTATGCTTTGAGAAGTAATAAGTATTTAGAAAAGTGAAGAAGTAAAGTAAGAAAAAAAGATAGAATTTCAGTTTTAAGGAGTATGCTTTGAGAAGTAGTAAGTATTTAGAAAAGTGAAGAAGTAAAGTAAGAAAAGAAGATAGAATTTCAGTTTTAAGGAGTATGCTTTGAGAAGTAATAAGTATTTAGAAAACTGAAGAAGTAAAGTCAGAAAAGAAGATAGAATATCAGTTTTAAGGATTATGCTTGGAGATAAAAGAAGATAATTCTTTGAAAAGTGAAGAAGAAAAGTAAGAAAAGAAGATAGAATATCAGTTTTAAGGAGTATGCTTTGAGAAGTAACAAGTATTTAGAAAAGTGAAGAAGTGAAGTAAGAAAAGAAGATAGAATATCAGTTTTAAGGATTATGCTTGGAGATAAAAGAAGATAATATTTTGAAAAGTGAAGAATTAAAGTATGAAAAGAAGATAGAATTTCAGTTTTAAGGAGTATGCTTTGAGAATTAATAAGTATCTAGAAAAGTGAAGAAGTAAAGTCAGAAAAGAAGATAGAATTTCAGTTTTAAGGAGTATGCTTTGAGAAGTAACAAGTATTTAGAAAAGTGAAGAAGTGAAGTAAGAAAAGAAGATAGAATATCAGTTTTAAGGATTATGCTTGGAGAAGTAATAAGTATTTAGAAAAGTGAAGAATTAAAGTATGAAAAGAAGATAGAATTTCAGTTTTAAGGAGTATGCTTTGAGAATTAATTAGTATCTAGAAAACTGAAGAAGTGAAGTAAGAAAAAAAGATAGAATTTCAGTTTTAAGGAGTATGCTTTGAGAATTAATAAGTATCTAGAAAAGTGAAGAAGTAAAGTCAGAAAAGAAGATAGAATTTCAGTTTTAAGGAGTATGCTTTGAGAAGTAATAAGTATTTAGAAAAGTGAAGAAGTAAAGTCAGAAAAGAAGATAGAATATCAGTTTTAAGGATTATGCTTGGAGATAAAAGAAGATAATTCTTTGAAAAGTGAAGAAGTAAAGTAAGAAAAGAATATAGAATTTCAGTTTTAAGGAGTATGCTTTGAGAAGTAGTAAGTATCTAGAAAAGTGAAGAAGTAAAGTAAGAAAAGAAGATAGAATTTCAGTTTTAAGGAGTATGCTTTGAGAAGTAATAAGTATTTAGAAAAGTGAAGAAGTAAAGTAAGAAAAAAAGATAGAATTTCAGTTTTAAGGAGTATGCTTTGAGAAGTAGTAAGTATTTAGAAAAGTGAAGAAGTAAAGTAAGAAAAGAAGATAGAATTTCAGTTTTAAGGAGTATGCTTTGAGAAGTAATAAGTATTTAGAAAACTGAAGAAGTAAAGTCAGAAAAGAAGATAGAATATCAGTTTTAAGGATTATGCTTGGAGATAAAAGAAGATAATTCTTTGAAAAGTGAAGAAGAAAAGTAAGAAAAGAAGATAGAATATCAGTTTTAAGGAGTATGCTTTGAGAAGTAACAAGTATTTAGAAAAGTGAAGAAGTGAAGTAAGAAAAGAAGATAGAATGACAGTTTTAAGGATTATGCTTGGAGATAAAAGAAGATAATATTTTGAAAAGTGAAGAATTAAAGTATGAAAAGAAGATAGAATTTCAGTTTTAAGGAGTATGCTTTGAGAAGTAATAAGTATTTCGAAAAGTGAAGAAGTGAAGTAAGAAAAAAAGATAGAATTTCAGTTTTAAGGAGTATGCTTTGAGAAGTAATAAGTATTTAGAAAAGTGAAGAAGTAAAGTCAGAAAAGAAGATAGAATTTCAGTTTTAAGGAGTATGCTTTGAGAAGTAATAAGTATCTAGAAAAGTGAAGAAGAAAAGTAAGAAAAGAAGATAGAATTTCAGTTTAAAGGAGTATGCTTTGAGAAGTAATAAGTATTTAGAAAAGTGAAGAAGTGAAGTAAGAAAAAAAGATAGAATTTCAGTTTTAAGGAGTATGCTTTGAGAAGTAATAAGTATTTAGAAAAGTGAAGAAGTGAAGTCAGAAAAGAAGATAGAATATCAGTTTTAAAGATTATGCTTGGAGATAAAAGAAGATAATTCTTTGAAAAGTGAAGAAGAAAAGTAAGAAAAGAAGATAGAATTTCAGTTTAAAGGAGTATGCTTTGAGAAGTAATAAGTATTTAGAAAAGTGAAGAAGAAAAGTAAGAAAAGAAGATAGAATATCAGTTTTAAGGAGTATGCTTTGAGAAGTAATAAGTATTTCGAAAAGTGAAGAAGTGAAGTAAGAAAAGAAGATAGAATTTCAGTTTTAAGGAGTATGATTAGAGATAAAAGAAGATAATATTTTGAAAAGTGAAGAATTAAAGTATGAAAAGAATATAGAATTTCAGTTTTAAGGAGTATGCTTTGAGAAGTAATAAGTATTTAGAAAAGTGAAGAAGTAAAGTAAGAAAAGAATATAGAATATCAGTTTTAAGGAGTATGCTTTGAGAAGTAATAAGTATTTAGAAAAGTGAAGAAGTAAAGTAAGAAAAGAATATAGAATTTCAGTTTTAAGGAGTATGCTTTGAGAATTAATAAGTATCTAGAAAACTGAAGAAGTAAAGTAAGAAAAAAAGATAGAATTTCAGTTTTAAGGAGTATGCTTTGAGAAGTAACAAGTATTTAGAAAAGTGAATAAGTGAAGTAAGAAAAGAATATAGAATTTCAGTTTAAAGGAGTATGCTTTGAGAAGTAATAAGTATTTAGAAAAGTGAAGAAGTAAAGTAAGAAAAAAAGATAGAATTTCAGTTTTAAGGAGTATGCTTTGAGAAGTAATAAGTATTTAGAAAAGTGAAGAAGTGAAGTAAGAAAAGAAGATAGAATATCAGTTTTATTGAGTATGCTTTGAGAAGTAATAAGTATTTAGAAAAGTGAAGAAGAAAAGTAAGAAAAGAAGATAGAATATCAGTTTTAAGGAGTATGCTTTGAGAAGTAATAAGTATTTCGAAAAGTGAAGAAGTAAAGTAAGAAAAAAAGATAGAATTTCAGTTTTAAGGAGTATGCTTGGAGAAGTAATAAGTATTTAGAAAAGTGAAGAAGTAAAGTAAGAAAAGAATATAGAATTTCAGTTTTAAGGAGTATGCTTTGAGAAGTAGTAAGTATCTAGAAAAGTGAAGAATTAAAGTAAGAAAAGAAGATAGAATATCAGTTTTAAGGAGTATGCTTTGAGAAGTAATAAGTATCTAGAAAACTGAAGAAGTAAAGTCAAAAAGAAGAAAGAATATCAGTTTTAAGGAGTATGCTTTGAGAAGTAATAAGTATTTAGAAAAGTGAAGAAGTAAAGTAAGAAAAAAAGATAGAATTTCAGTTTTAAGGAGTATGCTTTGAGAAGTAATAAGTATTTAGAAAAGTGAAGAAGTGAAGTAAGAAAAGAAGATAGAATATCAGTTTTATTGAGTATGCTTTGAGAAGTAATAAGTATTTAGAAAAGTGAAGAAGTAAAGTCAGAAAAGAAGATAGAATTTCAGTTTTAAGGAGTATGCTTTGAGAAGTAATAAGTATCTAGAAAAGTGAAGAAGTAAAGTAAGAAAAAAAGATAGAATTTCAGTTTTAAGGAGTATGCTTTGAGAAGTAATAAGTATTTAGAAAAGTGAAGAAGTGAAGTAAGAAAAAAAGATAGAATTTCAGTTTTAAGGAGTATGCTTTGAGAAGTAATAAGTATTTAGAAAAGTGAAGAAGTAAAGTCAGAAAAGAAGATAGAATATCAGTTTTAAAGATTATGCTTGGAGATAAAAGAAGATAATTCTTTGAAAAGTGAAGAAGAAAAGTAAGAAAAGAAGATAGAATTTCAGTTTAAAGGAGTATGCTTTGAGAAGTAATAAGTATTTAGAAAAGTGAAGAAGAAAAGTAAGAAAAGAAGATAGAATATCAGTTTTAAGGAGTATGCTTTGAGAAGTAATAAGTATTTCGAAAAGTGAAGAAGTGAAGTAAGAAAAGAAGATAGAATTTCAGTTTTAAGGAGTATGATTAGAGATAAAAGAAGATAATATTTTGAAAAGTGAAGAATTAAAGTATGAAAAGAATATAGAATTTCAGTTTTAAGGAGTATGCTTTGAGAAGTAATAAGTATCTAGAAAACTGAAGAAGTAAAGTAAGAAAAAAAGATAGAATTTCAGTTTTAAGGAGTATGCTTTGAGAAGTAACAAGTATTTAGAAAAGTGAATAAGTGAAGTAAGAAAAGAATATAGAATTTCAGTTTAAAGGAGTATGCTTTGAGAAGTAATAAGTATTTAGAAAAGTGAAGAAGTAAAGTAAGAAAAGAAGATAGAATTTCAGTTTTAAGGAGTATGCTTTGAGAAGTAATAAGTATTTAGAAAAGTGAAGAAGTAAAGTAAGAAAAAAAGATAGAATTTCAGTTTTAAGGAGTATGCTTTGAGAAGTAATAAGTATTTAGAAAAGTGAAGAAGTGAAGTAAGAAAAGAAGATAGAATATCAGTTTTATTGAGTATGCTTTGAGAAGTAATAAGTATTTAGAAAAGTGAAGAAGAAAAGTAAGAAAAGAAGATAGAATATCAGTTTTAAGGAGTATGCTTTGAGAAGTAGTAAGTATCTAGAAAAGTGAAGAAGTAAAGTCAAAAAGAAGAAAGAATATCAGTTTTAAGGAGTATGCTTTGAGAAGTAATAAGTATTTAGAAAAGTGAAGAAGTAAAGTCAGAAAAGAAGATAGAATATCAGTTTTAAGGATTATGCTTGGAGATAAAAGAAGATAATTCTTTGAAAAGTGAAGAAGTGAAGTAAGAAAAGAAGATAGAATATCAGTTTAAAGGAGTATGCTTTGAGAAGTAATAAGTATTTAGAAAACTGAAGAAGTAAAGTAAGAAAAGAAGATAGAATTTCAGTTTAAAGGAGTATGCTTTGAGAAGTAATAAGTATTTAGAAAAGTGAAGAAGTAAAGTAAGAAAAGAAGATAGAATTTCAGTTTTAAGGAGTATGCTTGGAGAAGTAATAAGTATTTAGAAAAGTGAAGAAGTAAAGTAAGAAAAGGAGATAGAATTTCAGTTTTAAGGAGTATGCTTTGAGAAGTAATAAGTATCTAAAAAACTGAAGAAGTAAAGTAAGAAAAAAAGATAGAATTTCAGTTTTAAGGAGTATGCTTTGAGAAGTAATAAGTATCTAGAAAAGTGAAGAAGTAAAGTCAGAAAAGAAGATAGAATATCAGTTTTAAGGAGTATGCTTTGAGAAGTAATAAGTATCTAGAAAAGTGAAGAAGTAAAGTCAGAAAAGAAGATAGAATATCAGTTTTAAGGATTATGCTTGGAGATAAAAGAAGATAATTCTTTGAAAAGTGAAGAAGAAAAGTAAGAAAAAAAGATAGAATTACAGTTTAAAGGAGTATGCTTTGAGAAGTAATAAGTATTTAGAAAACTGAAGAAGTAAAGTAAGAAAAGAATATAGAATTTCAGTTTAAAGGAGTATGCTTTGAGAAGTAATAAGTATTTAGAAAAGTGAAGAAGTAAAGTAAGAAAAGAAGATAGAATTTCAGTTTTAAGGAGTATGCTTTGAGAAGTAATAAGTATTTAGAAAAGTGAATAAGTGAAGTAAGAAAAGAAGATAGAATTTCAGTTTTAAGGAGTATGCTTGGAGAAGTAATAAGTATTTAGAAAAGTGAAGAAGTAAAGTCAGAAAAGAAGATAGAATATCAGTTTTAAGGAGTATGCTTGGAGATAAAAGAAGATAGATCTTTGAAAAGTGAAGAAGTAAAGTAAGAAAAGAAGATAGAATTAAGTTTTAAGGAGTATGCTTTGAGAAGTAATAAGTATTTAGAAAAGTGAAGAAGTGAAGTAAGAAAAGAAGATAGAATATCAGTTTAAAGGAGTATGCTTTGAGAAGTAATAAGTATTTAGAAAAGTGAAGAAGTAAAGTAAGAAAAGAAGATAGAATTTCAGTTTTAAGGAGTATGCTTTGAGAAGTAATAAGTATTTAGAAAAGTGAATAAGTGAAGTAAGAAAAGAAGATAGAATATCAGTTTAAAGGAGTATGCTTTGAGAAGTAATAATTCTTTGAAAAGTGAAGAAGTAAAGTAAGAAAAGAAGATAGAATTTCAGTTTTAAGGAGTATGCTTTGAGAAGTAATAAGTATTTAGAAAAGTGAAGAAGTGAAGTAAGAAAAGAATATAGAATATCAGTTTTAAGGAGTATGCTTGGAGAAGTAATAAGTATTTAGAAAAGTGAAGAAGTAAAGTAAGAAAAGAAGATTGAATTTCAGTTTAAATAGTATGCTTTGAGAAGTAATAACTATTTAGAAAAGTGAAGAAGTGAAGTAAGAAAAGAAGATAGAATTTCAGTTTTAAGGAGTATAATTAGAGATAAAAGAAGATAATTCTTTGAAAAGTGAAGAAGAAAAGTCAAAAAGAAGAAAGAATATCAGTTTTAAGGAGTATGCTTTGAGAAGTAACAAGTATTTAGAAAAGTGAATAAGTGAAGTAAGAAAAGAATATAGAATATCAGTTTTAAGGAGTATGCTTTGAGAAGTAATAAGTATTTAGAAAAGTGAAGAAGTGAAGTAAGAAAAGAAGATAGAATATCAGTTTTAAGGAGTATGCTTTGAGAAGTAATAAGTATTTAGAAAAGTGAAGAAGTAAAGTAAGAAAAGAAGATAGAATTTCAGTTTTAAGGAGTATGCTTTGAGAAGTAATAAGTATTTAGAAAAGTGAATAAGTGAAGTAAGAAAAGAAGATAGAATATCAGTTTAAAGGAGTATGCTTTGAGAAGTAATAATTCTTTGAAAAGTGAAGAAGTAAAGTAAGAAAAGAAGATAGAATTTCAGTTTTAAGGAGTATGCTTTGAGAAGTAATAAGTATTTAGAAAAGTGAAGAAGTGAAGTAAGAAAAGAATATAGAATATCAGTTTTAAGGAGTATGCTTGGAGAAGTAATAAGTATTTAGAAAAGTGAAGAAGTAAAGTAAGAAAAGAAGATTGAATTTCAGTTTTAAGGAGTATGCTTTGAGAAGTAACAAGTATTTAGAAAAGTGAATAAGTGAAGTAAGAAAAGAATATAGAATATCAGTTTTAAGGAGTATGCTTTGAGAAGTAATAAGTATTTAGAAAAGTGAAGAAGTGAAGTAAGAAAAGAAGAAAGAATATCAGTTTTAAGGAGTATGCTTTGAGAAGTAATAAGTATTTAGAAAAGTGAAGAAGTAAAGTAAGAATAGAAGATAGAATATCAGTTTTAAGGAGTATGCTTTGAGAAGTAATAAGTATTTAGAAAAGTGAAGAAGTAAAGTAAGAATAGAAGATAGAATTTCAGTTTTAAGGAGTATGCTTTGAGAAGTAATAAGTATTTAGAAAAGTGAATAAGTGAAGTAAGAAAAGAAGATAGAATATCAGTTTAAAGGAGTATGCTTTGAGAAGTAATAATTCTTTGAAAAGTGAAGAAGTAAAGTAAGAAAAGAATATAGAATATCAGTTTTAAGGAGTATGCAAAGAGATAAAAAAAAATAATATTTCGAAAAGTGAAGAAGTAAAGTAAGAAAAGAAGATATAATTTCAGTTTTATGGAGTATAATTAGAGATAAAAGAAGATAATTCTTTGAAAAGTGAAGAAGTAAAGTAAGAAAAGAAGATAGAATATCAGTTTTAAGGAGTATGCTTGGAGAAGTAATAAGTATTTAGAAAAGTGAAGAAGTAAAGTAAGAAAAGAAGATTGAATTTCAGTTTAAATAGTATGCTTTGAGAAGTAATAACTATTTAGAAAAGTGAAGAAGTGAAGTAAGAAAAGAAGATAGAATTTCAGTTTTAAGGAGTATAATTAGAGATAAAAGAAGATAATTCTTTGAAAAGTGAAGAAGAAAAGTCAAAAAGAAGAAAGAATATCAGTTTTAAGGAGTATGCTTTGAGAAGTAACAAGTATTTAGAAAAGTGAATAAGTGAAGTAAGAAAAGAATATAGAATATCAGTTTTAAGGAGTATGCTTTGAGAAGTAATAAGTATTTAGAAAAGTGAAGAAGTGAAGTAAGAAAAGAATATAGAATATCAGTTTTAAGGAGTATGCTTGGAGAAGTAATAAGTATTTAGAAAAGTGAAGAAGTAAAGTAAGAAAAGAAGATTGAATTTCAGTTTAAATAGTATGCTTTGAGAAGTAATAACTATTTAGAAAAGTGAAGAAGTGAAGTAAGAAAAGAAGATAGAATTTCAGTTTTAAGGAGTATAATTAGAGATAAAAGAAGATAATTCTTTGAAAAGTGAAGAAGAAAAGTCAAAAAGAAGAAAGAATATCAGTTTTAAGGAGTATGCAAAGAGATAAAAGAAAATAATATTTCGAAAAGTGAATAAGTAAAGTCAGAAAAGAAGATAGAATTTCAGTTTTATGGAGTATAATTAGAGATAAAAGAAGATAATTCTTTGAAAAGTGAAGAAGTAAAGTAAGAAAAGAAGATAGAATTTCAGTTTTAAGGAGTATGCTTTTGAGAAGTAATAAATATCTAGAAAAGTGAAGAAGTAAAGTCAGAAAAGAAGATAGAATATCAGTTTTAAGGAGTATGCTTTGAGAATTAATAAGTATCTAGAAAAGTGAAGAAGTAAAGTCAGAAAAGAAGATAGAATATCAGTTTTAAGGATTATGCTTGGAGATAAAAGAAGATAATTCTTTGAAAAGTGAAGAAGAAAAGTCAAAAAGAAGAAAGAATATCAGTTTTAAGGAGTATGCTTTGAGAAGTAATAACTATTTAGAAAAGTGAAGAAGAAAAGTCAAAAAGAAGAAAGAATATCAGTTTTAAGGAGTATGCTTTGAGAAGTAACAAGTATTTAGAAAAGTGAATAAGTGAAGTAAGAAAAGAATATAGAATATCAGTTTTAAGGAGTATGCTTGGAGAAGTAATAAGTATTTAGAAAAGTGAAGAAGTAAAGTAAGAAAAGAAGATTGAATTTCAGTTTAAATAGTATGCTTTGAGAAGTAATAAGTATTTAGAAAAGTGAAGAAGTAAAGTAAGAAAAGAAGATAGAATTTCAGTTTTAAGGAGTATGCTTTGAGAAGTAATAAGTATTTAGAAAAGTGAATAAGTGAAGTAAGAAAAGAAGATAGAATATCAGTTTAAAGGAGTATGCTTTGAGAAGTAATAATTCTTTGAAAAGTGAAGAAGAAAAGTAAGAAAAGAAGATAGAATTACAGTTTAAAGGAGTATGCTTTGAGAAGTAATAAGTATTTAGAAAAGTGAAGAAGTGAAGTAAGAAAAGAATATAGAATATCAGTTTTAAGGAGTATGCTTGGAGAAGTAATAAGTATTTAGAAAAGTGAAGAAGTAAAGTAAGAAAAGAAGATTGAATTTCAGTTTAAATAGTATGCTTTGAGAAGTAATAACTATTTAGAAAAGTGAAGAAGTGAAGTAAGAAAAGAAGATAGAATTTCAGTTTTAAGGAGTATAATTAGAGATAAAAGAAGATAATTCTTTGAAAAGTGAAGAAGAAAAGTCAAAAAGAAGAAAGAATATCAGTTTTAAGGAGTATGCTTTGAGAAGTAACAAGTATTTAGAAAAGTGAATAAGTGAAGTAAGAAAAGAATATAGAATATCAGTTTTAAGGAGAATGCTTTGAGAAGTAATAAGTATTTAGAAAAGTGAAGAAGTGAAGTAAGAAAAGAAGATAGAATATCAGTTTTAAGGAGTATGCTTTGAGAAGTAATAAGTATTTAGAAAAGTGAAGAAGTAAAGTAAGAAAAGAATATAGAATTTCAGTTTTAAGGAGTATGCTTTGAGAAGTAATAAGTATTTAGAAAAGTGAATAAGTGAAGTAAGAAAAGAAGATAGAATATCAGTTTAAAGGAGTATGCTTTGAGAAGTAATAATTCTTTGAAAAGTGAAGAAGTAAAGTAAGAAAAGAATATAGAATATCAGTTTTAAGGAGTATGCAAAGAGATAAAAGAAAATAATATTTCGAAAAGTGAATAAGTAAAGTCAGAAAAGAAGATAGAATTTCAGTTTTATGGAGTATAATTAGAGATAAAAGAAGATAATTCTTTGAAAAGTGAAGAAGTAAAGTAAGAAAAGAAGATAGAATTTCAGTTTTAAGGAGTATGCTTTTGAGAAGTAATAAATATCTAGAAAAGTGAAGAAGTAAAGTCAGAAAAGAAGATAGAATTTCAGTTTTAAGGAGTATGCTTTGAGAATTAATAAGTATCTAGAAAAGTGAAGAAGTAAAGTCAGAAAAGAAGATAGAATATCAGTTTTAAGGATTATGCTTGGAGATAAAAGAAGATAATTCTTTGAAAAGTGAAGAAGAAAAGTAAGAAAAGAAGATAGAATTTCAGTTTTAAGGAGTATAATTAGAGATAAAAGAAGATAATTCTTTGAAAAGTGAAGAAGAAAAGTCAAAAAGAAGAAAGAATATCAGTTTTAAGGAGTATGCTTTGAGAAGTAACAAGTATTTAGAAAAGTGAATAAGTGAAGTAAGAAAAGAATATAGAATATCAGTTTTAAGGAGTATGCTTTGAGAAGTAATAAGTATTTAGAAAAGTGAAGAAGTGAAGTAAGAAAAGAAGATAGAATATCAGTTTTAAGGAGTATGCTTTGAGAAGTAATAAGTATTTAGAAAAGTGAAGAAGTAAAGTAAGAAAAGAAGATAGAATTTCAGTTTTAAGGAGTATGCTTTGAGAAGGTATAAGTATTTAGAAAAGTGAATAAGTGAAGTAAGAAAAGAAGATAGAATATCAGTTTAAAGGAGTATGCTTTGAGAAGTAATAATTCTTTGAAAAGTGAAGAAGAAAAGTCAAAAAGAAGAAAGAATATCAGTTTTAAGGAGTATGCTTTGAGAAGTAACAAGTATTTAGAAAAGTGAATAAGTGAAGTAAGAAAAGAATATAGAATATCAGTTTTAAGGAGTATGCTTTGAGAAGTAATAAGTATTTAGAAAAGTGAAGAAGTAAAGTAAGAAAAGAAGATTGAATTTCAGTTTAAATAGTATGCTTTGAGAAGTAATAACTATTTAGAAAAGTGAAGAAGTGAAGTAAGAAAAGAAGATAGAATTTCAGTTTTAAGGAGTATAATTAGAGATAAAAGAAGATAATTCTTTGAAAAGTGAAGAAGAAAAGTCAAAAAGAAGAAAGAATATCAGTTTTAAGGAGTATGCTTTGAGAAGTAACAAGTATTTAGAAAAGTGAATAAGTGAAGTAAGAAAAGAATATAGAATATCAGTTTTAAGGAGTATGCTTTGAGAAGTAATAAGTATTTAGAAAAGTGAAGAAGTGAAGTAAGAAAAGAAGATAGAATATCAGTTTTAAGGAGTATGCTTTGAGAAGTAATAAGTATTTAGAAAAGTGAAGAAGTAAAGTAAGAAAAAAAGATAGAATTACAGTTTAAAGGAGTATGCTTTGAGAAGTAACAAGTATTTAGAAAAGTGAATAAGTGAAGTAAGAAAAGAAGATAGAATATCAGTTTTAAGGAGTATGCTTTGAGAAGTAATAATTCTTTGAAAAGTGAAGAAGTAAAGTAAGAAAAGAATATAGAATATCAGTTTTAAGGAGTATGCAAAGAGATAAAAGAAAATAATATTTCGAAAAGTGAATAAGTGAAGTAAGAAAAGAAGATAGAATATCAGTTTTAAGGAGTATGCTTTGAGAAGTAATAAGTATTTAGAAAAGTGAAGAAGTAAAGTAAGAAAAGAAGATAGAATTTCAGTTTTAAGGAGTATGCTTTGAGAAGTAATAAATATCTAGAAAAGTGAAGAAGTAAAGTAAGAAAAGAAGATAGAATTTCAGTTTTAAGGAGTATGCTTTTGAGAAGTAATAAATATCTAGAAAAGTGAAGAAGTAAAGTCAGAAAAGAAGATAGAATTTCAGTTTTAAGGAGTATGCTTTGAGAATTAATAAGTATCTAGAAAAGTGAAGAAGTAAAGTCAGAAAAGAAGATAGAATATCAGTTTTAAGGATTATGCTTGGAGATAAAAGAAGATAATTCTTTGAAAAGTGAAGAAGAAAAGTAAGAAAAGAAGATAGAATTTCAGTTTTAAGGAGTATAATTAGAGATAAAAGAAGATAATTCTTTGAAAAGTGAAGAAGAAAAGTCAAAAAGAAGAAAGAATATCAGTTTTAAGGAGTATGCTTTGAGAAGTAACAAGTATTTAGAAAAGTGAATAAGTGAAGTAAGAAAAGAATATAGAATATCAGTTTTAAGGAGTATGCTTTGAGAAGTAATAAGTATTTAGAAAAGTGAAGAAGTGAAGTAAGAAAAGAAGATAGAATATCAGTTTTAAGGAGTATGCTTTGAGAAGTAATAAGTATTTAGAAAAGTGAAGAAGTAAAGTAAGAAAAGAAGATAGAATTTCAGTTTTAAGGAGTATGCTTTGAGAAGTAATAAGTATTTAGAAAAGTGAATAAGTGAAGTAAGAAAAGAAGATAGAATATCAGTTTAAAGGAGTATGCTTTGAGAAGTAATAATTCTTTGAAAAGTGAAGAAGAAAAGTAAGAAAAGAAGATAGAATTACAGTTTAAAGGAGTATGCTTTGAGAAGTAATAAGTATTTAGAAAAGTGAAGAAGAAAAGTCAAAAAGAAGAAAGAATATCAGTTTTAAGGAGTATGCTTTGAGAAGTAACAAGTATTTAGAAAAGTGAATAAGTGAAGTAAGAAAAGAATATAGAATATCAGTTTTAAGGAGTATGCTTGGAGAAGTAATAAGTATTTAGAAAAGTGAAGAAGTAAAGTCAGAAAAGAAGATAGAATTTCAGTTTTAAGGAGTATAATTAGAGATAAAAGAAGATAATTCTTTGAAAAGTGAAGAAGTAAAGTAAGAAAAGAATATAGAATTTCAGTTTTAAGGAGTATGCTTTGAGAAGTAATAAGTATTTAGAAAAGTGAATAAGAAAAGTCAAAAAGAAGAAAGAATATCAGTTTTAAGGAGTATGCTTTGAGAAGTAATAAGTATTTAGAAAAGTGAATAAGTGAAGTAAGAAAAGAATATAGAATATCAGTTTTAAGGAGTATGCTTTGAGAAGTAATAAGTATTTAGAAAAGTGAAGAAGTGAAGTAAGAAAAGAAGATAGAATATCAGTTTTAAGGAGTATGCTTTGAGAAGTAATAAGTATTTAGAAAAGTGAAGAAGTGAAGTAAGAAAAGAAGATAGAATATCAGTTTTAAGGAGTATGCTTTGAGAAGTAACAAGTATTTAGAAAAGTGAATAAGTGAAGTAAGAAAAGAATATAGAATATCAGTTTTAAGGAGTATGCTTTGAGAAGTAATAAGTATTTAGAAAAGTGAAGAAGTGAAGTAAGAAAAGAATATAGAATATCAGTTTTAAGGAGTATGCTTTGAGAAGTAACAAGTATTTAGAAAAGTGAATAAGTGAAGTAAGAAAAGAATATAGAATATCAGTTTTAAGGAGTATGCTTTGAGAAGTAATAAGTATTTAGAAAAGTGAAGAAGTGAAGTAAGAAAAGAAGATAGAATATCAGTTTTAAGGAGTATGCTTTGAGAAGTAATAAGTATTTAGAAAAGTGAAGAAGTAAAGTAAGAAAAGAAGATAGAATATCAGTTTAAAGGAGTATGCTTTGAGAAGTAATAATTCTTTGAAAAGTGAAGAAGAAAAGTAAGAAAAGAAGATAGAATTACAGTTTTAAGGAGTATGCAAAGAGATAAAAGAAAATAATATTTCGAAAAGTGAATAAGTAAAGTCAGAAAAGAAGATAGAATTTCAGTTTTATGGAGTATAATTAGAGATAAAAGAAGATAATTCTTTGAAAAGTGAAGAAGTAAAGTAAGAAAAGAAGATAGAATTTCAGTTTTAAGGAGTATGCTTTGAGAAGTAATAAATATCTAGAAAAGTGAAGAAGTAAAGTCAGAAAAGAAGATAGAATATCAGTTTTAAGGAGTATGCTTGGAGAAGTAATAAGTATTTAGAAAAGTGAAGAAGTAAAGTAAGAAAAGAAGATTGAATTTCAGTTTAAATAGTATGCTTTGAGAAGTAATAACTATTTAGAAAAGTGAAGAAGAAAAGTAAGAAAAGAAGATAGAATTTCAGTTTTAAGGAGTATAATTAGAGATAAAAGAAGATAATTCTTTGAAAAGTGAAGAAGAAAAGTCAAAAAGAAGAAAGAATATCAGTTTTAAGGAGTATGCTTTGAGAAGTAACAAGTATTTAGAAAAGTGAATAAGTGAAGTAAGAAAAGAATATAGAATATCAGTTTTAAGGAGTATGCTTTGAGAAGTAATAAGTATTTAGAAAAGTGAAGAAGTGAAGTAAGAAAAGAAGATAGAATATCAGTTTTAAGGAGTATGCTTTGAGAAGTAATAAGTATTTAGAAAAGTGAAGAAGTGAAGTAAGAAAAGAATATAGAATATCAGTTTTAAGGAGTATGCTTGGAGAAGTAATAAGTATTTAGAAAAGTGAAGAAGTAAAGTAAAAAAAGAAGATTGAATTTCAGTTTAAATAGTATGCTTTGAGAAGTAATAACTATTTAAAAAAGTGAATAAGTGAAGTAAGAAAAGAAGATAGAATATCAGTTTTAAGGAGTATGCTTTGAGAAGTAATAAGTATTTAGAAAAGTGAAGAAGTAAAGTCAGAAAAGAAGATAGAATATCAGTTTTAAGGAGTATAATTAGAGATAAAAGAAGATAATTCTTTGAAAAGTGAAGAAGTAAAGTAAGAAAAGAAGATAGAATTTCAGTTTTAAGGAGTATGCTTTGAGAAGTAATAAGTATTTAGAAAAGTGAAGAAGTGAAGTAAGAAAAGAATATAGAATATCAGTTTTAAGGAGTATGCTTGGAGAAGTAATAAGTATTTAGAAAAGTGAAGAAGTAAAGTAAGAAAAGAAGATTGAATTTCAGTTTAAATAGTATGCTTTGAGAAGTAATAAGTATTTAGAAAAGTGAATAAGTGAAGTAAGAAAAGAAGATAGAATATCAGTTTTAAGGAGTATGCAAAGAGATAAAAGAAAATAATATTTCGAAAAGTGAATAAGTAAAGTAAGAAAAAAAGATAGAATTACAGTTTAAAGGAGTATGCTTTGAGAAGTAACAAGTATTTAGAAAAGTGAATAAGTGAAGTAAGAAAAGAATATAGAATATCAGTTTTAAGGAGTATGCTTTGAGAAGTAATAAGTATTTTGAAAAGTGAAGAAGTGAAGTAAGAAAAGAAGATAGAATATCAGTTTTAAGGAGTATGCTTTGAGAAGTAATAAATATCTAGAAAAGTGAAGAAGTAAAGTCAGAAAAGAAGATAGAATTTCAGTTTTAAGGAGTATGATTAGAGATAAAAGAAGATAATATTTTGAAAAGTGAAGAAGAAAAGTAAGAAAAAAAGATAGAATTACAGTTTAAAGGAGTATGCTTTGAGAAGTAACAAGTATTTAGAAAAGTGAATAAGTGAAGTAAGAAAAGAATATAGAATATCAGTTTTAAGGAGTATGCTTTGAGAAGTAATAAGTATTTAGAAAAGTGAAGAAGTGAAGTAAGAAAAGAATATAGAATATCAGTTTTAAGGAGTATGCTTTGAGAAGTAACAAGTATTTAGAAAAGTGAATAAGTGAAGTAAGAAAAGAATATAGAATATCAGTTTTAAGGAGTATGCTTTGAGAAGTAATAAGTATTTAGAAAAGTGAAGAAGTGAAGTAAGAAAAGAATATAGAATATCAGTTTTAAGGAGTATGCTTTGAGAAGTAACAAGTATTTAGAAAAGTGAATAAGTGAAGTAAGAAAAGAATATAGAATATCAGTTTTAAGGAGTATGCTTTGAGAAGTAATAAGTATTTAGAAAAGTGAAGAAGTGAAGTAAGAAAAGAAGATAGAATATCAGTTTTAAGGAGTATGCTTTGAGAAGTAATAAGTATTTAGAAAAGTGAAGAAGTAAAGTAAGAAAAGAAGATAGAATTTCAGTTTTAAGGAGTATGCTTTGAGAAGTAATAAGTATTTAGAAAAGTGAATAAGTGAAGTAAGAAAAGAAGATAGAATATCAGTTTAAAGGAGTATGCTTTGAGAAGTAATAATTCTTTGAAAAGTGAAGAAGAAAAGTAAGAAAAGAAGATAGAATTACAGTTTTAAGGAGTATGCAAAGAGATAAAAGAAAATAATATTTCGAAAAGTGAATAAGTAAAGTCAGAAAAGAAGATAGAATTTCAGTTTTATGGAGTATAATTAGAGATAAAAGAAGATAATTCTTTGAAAAGTGAAGAAGTAAAGTAAGAAAAGAAGATAGAATTTCAGTTTTAAGGAGTATGCTTTGAGAAGTAATAAATATCTAGAAAAGTGAAGAAGTAAAGTCAGAAAAGAAGATAGAATATCAGTTTTAAGGAGTATGCTTGGAGAAGTAATAAGTATTTAGAAAAGTGAAGAAGTAAAGTAAGAAAAGAAGATTGAATTTCAGTTTAAATAGTATGCTTTGAGAAGTAATAACTATTTAGAAAAGTGAAGAAGTGAAGTAAGAAAAGAAGATAGAATTTCAGTTTTAAGGAGTATAATTAGAGATAAAAGAAGATAATTCTTTGAATAGTGAAGAAGAAAAGTCAAAAAGAAGAAAGAATATCAGTTTTCAAGGAGTATGCTTTGAGAAGTAATAAGTATTTAGAAAAGTGAATAAGTGAAGTAAGAAAAGAATATAGAATTTCAGTTTTAAGGAGTATGCTTTGAGAAGTAATAAGTATTTAGAAAAGTGAATAAGTGAAGTAAGAAAAGAAGATAGAATTTCAGTTTTAAAGAGTATGCTTTGAGAAGTAATAAGTATTTAGAAAAGTCAATAAGTAAAGTAAGAAAAGAAGATAGAATTTCAGTTTTAAGGAGTATGCTTTGAGAAGTAATAAGTATTTAGAAAAGTGAATAAGTGAAGTAAGAAAAGAAGATAGAATATCAGTTTAAAGGAGTATAATTAGAGATAAAAGAAGATAATTCTTTGAAAAGTGAAGAAGTAAAGTAAGAAAAGAAGATAGAATTTCAGTTTAAAGGAGTATGCTTTGAGAAGTAATAAGTATTTAGAAAAGTGAAGAAGTGAAGTAAGAAAAGAATATAGAATATCAGTTTTAAGGAGTATGCTTGGAGAAGTAATAAGTATTTAGAAAAGTGAAGAAGTAAAGTAAGAAAAGAAGATTGAATTTCAGTTTAAATAGTATGCTTTGAGAAGTAATAACTATTTAGAAAAGTGAATAAGTGAAGTAAGAAAAGAAGAAAGAATATCAGTTTTAAGGAGTATGCAAAGAGATAAAAGAAAATAATATTTCGAAAAGTGAATAAGTAAAGTCAGAAAAGAAGATAGAATTTCAGTTTTAAGGAGTTTAATTAGAGATAAAAGAAGATAATTCTTTGAAAAGTGAAGAAGTAAAGTAAGAAAAGAAGATAGAATTTCAGTTTTAAGGAGTATGCTTTGAGAAGTAATAAATATCTAGAAAAGTGAAGAAGTAAAGTCAGAAAAGAAGATAGAATTTCAGTTTTAAGGAGTATGCTTTGAGATAAAAGAAGATAATATTTTGAAAAAGGAAGAAGTAAAGTAAGAAAAAAAGATAGAATTACAGTTTAAAGGAGTATGCTTTGAGAAGTAACAAGTATTTAGAAAAGTGAATAAGTGAAGTAAGAAAAGAATATAGAATATCAGTTTTAAGGAGTATAATTAGAGATAAAAGAAGATAATTCTTTGAAAAGTGAAGAAGTAAAGTAAGAAAAGAATATAGAATTTCAGTTTTAAGGAGTATGCTTTGAGAAGTAATAAGTATTTAGAAAAGTGAAGAAGAAACGTCAAAAAGAAGAAAGAATATCAGTTTTAAGGAGTATGCTTTGAGAAGTAACAAGTATTTAGAAAAGTGAATAAGTGAAGTAAGAAAAGAATATAGAATATCAGTTTTAAGGAGTATGCTTTGAGAAGTAATAAGTATTTAGAAAAGTGAAGAAGTAAAGTAAGAAAAGAAGATAGAATTAAGTTTAAAGGAGTATGCTTTGAGAAGTAATAAGTATTTAGAAAAGTGAATAAGTGAAGTAAGAAAAGAATATAGAATATCAGTTTTAAGGAGTATGCTTTGAGAAGTAATAATTCTTTGAAAAGTGAAGAAGTAAAGTAAGAAAAGAATATAGAATATCAGTTTTAAGGAGTATGCAAAGAGATAAAAGAAAATAATATTTCGAAAAGTGAATAAGTAAAGTCAGAAAAGAAGATAGAATTTCAGTTTTATGGAGTATAATTAGAGATAAAAGAAGATAATTCTTTGAAAAGTGAAGAAGTAAAGTAAGAAAAGAAGATAGAATTTCATTTTAAAGGAGTATGCTTTGAGAAGTAATAAATATCTAGAAAAGTGAAGAAGTAAAGTCAGAAAAGAAGATAGAATTTCAGTTTTAAGGAGTATGCTTTGAGAAGTAATAAGTATTTAGAAAAGTGAATAAGTGAAGTAAGAAAAGAATATAGAATATCAGTTTTAAGGAGTATGCTTTGAGAAGTAATAAATATCTAGAAAAGTGAAGAAGTAAAGTAAGAAAAGAAGATAGAATTAAGTTTAAAGGAGTATGCTTTGAGAAGTAATAAGTATTTAGAAAAGTGAATAAGTGAAGTAAGAAAAGAATATAGAATATCAGTTTTAAGGAGTATGCTTTGAGAAGTAATAATTCTTTGAAAAGTGAAGAAGTAAAGTAAGAAAAGAATATAGAATATCAGTTTTAAGGAGTATGCAAAGAGATAAAAGAAAATAATATTTCGAAAAGTGAATAAGTAAAGTCAGAAAAGAAGATAGAATTTCAGTTTTAAGGAGTTTAATTAGAGATAAAAGAAGATAATTCTTTGAAAAGTGAAGAAGTAAAGTAAGAAAAGAAGATAGAATTTCAGTTTTAAGGAGTATGCTTTGAGAAGTAATAAATATCTAGAAAAGTGAAGAAGTAAAGTCAGAAAAGAAGATAGAATTTCAGTTTTAAGGAGTATGCTTTGAGATAAAAGAAGATAATATTTTGAAAAAGGAAGAAGTAAAGTAAGAAAAAAAGATAGAATTACAGTTTAAAGGAGTATGCTTTGAGAAGTAACAAGTATTTAGAAAAGTGAATAAGTGAAGTAAGAAAAGAATATAGAATATCAGTTTTAAGGAGTATGCTTTGAGAAGTAATAAGTTTTTAGAAAAGTGAAGAAGTGAAGTAAGAAAAGAAGATAGAATATCAGTTTTAAGGAGTATGCTTTGAGAAGTAATAAGTATTTAGAAAAGTGAAGAAGAAACGTCAAAAAGAAGAAAGAATATCAGTTTTAAGGAGTATGCTTTGAGAAGTAACAAGTATTTAGAAAAGTGAATAAGTGAAGTAAGAAAAGAATATAGAATATCAGTTTTAAGGAGTATGCTTTGAGAAGTAATAAGTATTTAGAAAAGTGAAGAAGTAAAGTAAGAAAAGAAGATAGAATTAAGTTTAAAGGAGTATGCTTTGAGAAGTAATAAGTATTTAGAAAAGTGAATAAGTGAAGTAAGAAAAGAATATAGAATATCAGTTTTAAGGAGTATGCTTTGAGAAGTAATAATTCTTTGAAAAGTGAAGAAGTAAAGTAAGAAAAGAATATAGAATATCAGTTTTAAGGAGTATGCAAAGAGATAAAAGAAAATAATATTTCGAAAAGTGAATAAGTAAAGTCAGAAAAGAAGATAGAATTTCAGTTTTATGGAGTATAATTAGAGATAAAAGAAGATAATTCTTTGAAAAGTGAAGAAGTAAAGTAAGAAAAGAAGATAGAATTTCAGTTTTAAGGAGTATGCTTTGAGAAGTAATAAATATCTAGAAAAGTGAAGAAGTAAAGTCAGAAAAGAAGATAGAATTTCAGTTTTAAGGAGTATGCTTTGAGAATTAATAAGTATCTAGAAAAGTGAAGAAGTAAAGTCAGAAAAGAAGATAGAATTTCAGTTTTAAGGATTATGCTTGGAGATAAAAGAAGATAATTCTTTGAAAAGTGAAGAAGAAAAGTAAGAAAAGAAGATAGAATTTCAGTTTTAAGGAGTATAATTAGAGATAAAAGAAGATAATTCTTTGAAAAGTGAAGAAGAAAAGTCAAAAAGAAGAAAGAATATCAGTTTTAAGGAGTATGCTTTGAGAAGTAACAAGTATTTAGAAAAGTGAATAAGTGAAGTAAGAAAAGAATATAGAATATCAGTTTTAAGGAGTATGCTTTGAGAAGTAATAAGTATTTAGAAAAGTGAAGAAGTGAAGTAAGAAAAGAAGATAGAATATCAGTTTTAAGGAGTATGCTTTGAGAAGTAATAAGTATTTAGAAAAGTGAAGAAGTAAAGTAAGAAAAGAATATAGAATTTCAGTTTTAAGGAGTATGCTTTGAGAAGTAATAAGTATTTAGAAAAGTGAATAAGTGAAGTAAGAAAAGAAGATAGAATATCAGTTTAAAGGAGTATGCTTTGAGAAGTAATAATTCTTTGAAAAGTGAAGAAGTAAAGTAAGAAAAGAATATAGAATATCAGTTTTAAGGAGTATGCAAAGAGATAAAAGAAAATAATATTTCGAAAAGTGAAGAAGTAAAGTAAGAAAAGAAGATAGAATTTCAGTTTTATGGAGTATAATTAGAGATAAAAGAAGATAATTCTTTGAAAAGTGAAGAAGTAAAGTAAGAAAAGAAGATAGAATTTCAGTTTTAAGGAGTATGCTTTGAGAAGTAATAAATATCTAGAAAAGTGAAGAAGTAAAGTCAGAAAAGAAGATAGAATTTCAGTTTTAAGGAGTATGCTTTGAGAATTAATAAGTATCTAGAAAAGTGAAGAAGTAAAGTCAGAAAAGAAGATAGAATATCAGTTTTAAGGATTATGCTTGGAGATAAAAGAAGATAATTCTTTGAAAAGTGAAGAAGAAAAGTAAGAAAAGAAGATAGAATTTCAGTTTTAAGGAGTATAATTAGAGATAAAAGAAGATAATTCTTTGAAAAGTGAAGAAGAAAAGTCAAAAAGAAGAAAGAATATCAGTTTTAAGGAGTATGCTTTGAGAAGTAACAAGTATTTAGAAAAGTGAATAAGTGAAGTAAGAAAAGAATATAGAATATCAGTTTTAAGGAGTATGCTTTGAGAAGTAATAAGTATTTAGAAAAGTGAAGAAGTGAAGTAAGAAAAGAAGATAGAATATCAGTTTTAAGGAGTATGCTTTGAGAAGTAATAAGTATTTAGAAAAGTGAAGAAGTAAAGTAAGAAAAGAAGATAGAATTTCAGTTTTAAGGAGTATGCTTTGAGAAGTAATAAGTATTTAGAAAAGTGAATAAGTGAAGTAAGAAAAGAAGATAGAATATCAGTTTAAAGGAGTATGCTTTGAGAAGTAATAATTCTTTGAAAAGTGAAGAAGAAAAGTAAGAAAAGAAGATAGAATTACAGTTTAAAGGAGTATGCTTTGAGAAGTAATAAGTATTTAGAAAAGTGAAGAAGTGAAGTAAGAAAAGAATATAGAATATCAGTTTTAAGGAGTATGCTTGGAGAAGTAATAAGTATTTAGAAAAGTGAAGAAGTAAAGTAAGAAAAGAAGATTGAATTTCAGTTTAAATAGTATGCTTTGAGAAGTAATAACTATTTAGAAAAGTGAAGAAGTGAAGTAAGAAAAGAAGATAGAATTTCAGTTTTAAGGAGTATAATTAGAGATAAAAGAAGATAATTCTTTGAAAAGTGAAGAAGAAAAGTCAAAAAGAAGAAAGAATATCAGTTTTAAGGAGTATGCTTTGAGAAGTAACAAGTATTTAGAAAAGTGAATAAGTGAAGTAAGAAAAGAATATAGAATATCAGTTTTAAGGAGTATGCTTTGAGAAGTAATAAGTATTTAGAAAAGTGAAGAAGTGAAGTAAGAAAAGAAGATAGAATATCAGTTTTAAGGAGTATGCTTTGAGAAGTAATAAGTATTTAGAAAAGTGAAGAAGTAAAGTAAGAAAAAAAGATAGAATTACAGTTTAAAGGAGTATGCTTTGAGAAGTAATAAATATCTTGAAAAGTGAAGAAGTAAAGTAAGAAAAGAATATAGAATATCAGTTTTAAGGAGTATGCAAAGAGATAAAAGAAAATAATATTTCGAAAAGTGAATAAGTAAAGTCAGAAAAGAAGATAGAATTTCAGTTTTATGGAGTATAATTAGAGATAAAAGAAGATAATTCTTTGAAAAGTGAAGAAGTAAAGTAAGAAAAGAAGATAGAATATCAGTTTTAAGGAGTATGCTTGGAGATAAAAGAAAATAATATCTAGAAAAGTGAAGAAGTAAAGTCAGAAAAGAAGATAGAATTTCAGTTTTAAGGAGTATGATTAGAGATAAAAGAAGATAATATTTTGAAAAGTGAAGAAGTAAAGTAAGAAAAAAAGATAGAATTACAGTTTAAAGGAGTATGCTTTGAGAAGTAACAAGTATTTAGAAAAGTGAATAAGTGAAGTAAGAAAAGAATATAGAATATCAGTTTTAAGGAGTATGCTTGGAGAAGTAATAAGTATTTAGAAAAGTGAAGAAGTAAAGTCAAAAAAGAAGATAGAATATCAGTTTTAAGGATTATGCTTGGAGATAAAAGAAGATAATTCTTTGAAAAGTGAATAAGTGAAGTAAGAAAAGAATATAGAATATCAGTTTTAAGGAGTATAATTAGAGATAAAAGAAGATAATTCTTTGAAAAGTGAAGAAGAAAAGTCAAAAAGAAGATAGAATATCAGTTTTAAGGAGTATGCTTTGAGAAGTAATAAATATCTTGAAAAGTGAAGAAGTAAAGTCAGAAAAGAAGATAGAATTTCAGTTTTAAGGAGTGAGCTTTGAGAATTAATAAGTATCTAGAAAACTGAAGAAGTAAAGTAAGAAAAAAAGATAGAATTACAGTTTAAAGGAGTATGCTTTGAGAAGTAACAAGTATTTAGAAAAGTGAATAAGTGAAGTAAGAAAAGAATATAGAATATCAGTTTTAAGGAGTATGCTTTGAGAATTAATAAGTATTTAGAAAAGTGAAGAAGTAAAGTAAGAAAAAAAGATAGAATTTCAGTTTTAAGGAGTATGATTAGAGATAAAAGAAGATAATTCTTTGAAAAGTGAAGAAGTAAAGTAAGAAAAGAAGATAGAATTTCAGTTTTAAGGAGTATGCTTTGAGAAGTAATAAGTATTTTGAAAAGTGAATAAGTAAAGTCAGAAAAGAAGATAGAATTTCAGTTTTAAGGAGTATGCTTTGAGAAGTAATAAGTATTTAGAAAAGTGAAGAAGTAAAGTAAGAAAAAAAGATAGAATATCAGTTTTAAGGAGTATGGTTTGAGAAGTAATAAGTATTTAGAAAAGTGAAGAAGTGAAGTAAGAAAAGAAGATAGAATTTCAGTTTTAAGGAGTATAATTAGAGATAAAAGAAGATAATTCTTTGAAAAGTGAAGAAGTAAAGTAAGAAAAGAAGATAGAATTTCAGTTTTAAGGAGTATGCTTTGAGAAGTAATAAATATCTAGAAAAGTGAAGAAGTGAAGTAAGAAAAGAATATAGAATTTCAGTTTTAAGGAGTATGCTTTGAGAAGTAATAAATATCTAGAAAAGTGAAGAAGTAAAGTAAGAAAAGAAGAAAGAATATCAGTTTTAAGGAGTATGCTTTGAGAATTAATAAGTATCTAGAAAAGTGAAGAAGTAAAGTAAGAAAAAAAGATAGAATTACAGTTTAAAGGAGTATGCTTTGAGAAGTAACAAGTATTTAGAAAAGTGAATAAGTGAAGTAAGAAAAGAATATAGAATATCAGTTTTAAGGAGTATGCTTGGAGAATTAATAAGTATTTAGAAAAGTGAAGAAGTGAAGTAAGAAAAGAAGATAGAATTTCAGTTTTAAGGAGTATGATTAGAGATAAAAGAAGATAATATTTTGAAAAGTGAAGAAGTGAAGTAAGAAAAGAAGATAGAATTTCAGTTTTAAGGAGTATGCTTTGAGAAGTAATAAGTATTTTGAAAAGTGAATAAGTAAAGTCAGAAAAGAAGATAGAATTTCAGTTTTAAGGAGTATGCTTGGAGAAGTAATAAGTATTTAGAAAAGTGAAGAAGTAAAGTAAGAAAAGAATATAGAATTTCAGTTTAAAGGAGTATGCTTTGAGAAGTAATAAGTATTTAGAAAAGTGAAGAAGTAAAGTAAGAAAAGAAGATAGAATTTCAGTTTTAAGGAGTATGCTTTGAGAAGTAATAAGTATTTAGAAAACTGAAGAAGTAAAGTAAGAAAAGAATATAGAATTTCAGTTTTAAGGAGTATGCTTTGAGAAGTAGTAAGTATCTAGAAAAGTGAAGAAGTGAAGTAAGAAAAGAATATAGAATATCAGTTTTAAGGAGTATGCTTTGAGAAGTAATAAGTATCTAGAAAACTGAAGAAGTAAAGTAAGAAAAGAATATAGAATATCAGTTTTAAGGAGTATGCTTTGAGAAGTAATAAGTATTTAGAAAAGTGAAGAAGTAAAGTAAGAAAGGAATATAGAATATCAGTTTTAAGGAGTATGCTTGGAGATAAAAGAAGATAATTCTTTGAAAAGTGAAGAAGAAAAGTAAGAAAAGAAGATAGAATTTCAGTTTTAAGGAGTATGCTTTGAGAATTAATAAGTATCTAGAAAACTGAAGAAGTAAAGTAAGAAAGGAATATAGAATATCAGTTTTAAGGAGTATGCTTGGAGATAAAAGAAGATAATATTTTGAAAAGTGAAGAAGTGAAGTAAGAAAAGAAGATAGAATTTCAGTTTTATGGAGTATAATTAGAGATAAAAGAAGATAATTCTTTGAAAAGTGAAGAAGTAAAGTAAGAAAAGAAGATAGAATTTCAGTTTTAAGGAGTATGCTTGGAGAAGTAATAAGTATTTAGAATCCTGAAGAAGTAAAGTAAGAAAAGAAGATAGAATTTCAGTTTTAAGGAGTATGCTTTGAGAAGTAATAAGTATTTAGAAAAGTGAAGAAGTAAAGTAAGAAAAGAAGATAGAATATCAGTTTTAAGGAGTATGCTTTGAGAAGTAATAAGTATTTAGAAAAGTGAAGAAGTAAAGTAAGAAAAGAAGATAGAATTTCAGTTTTAAGGAGTATGCTTTGAGAAGTAATAAGTATTTAGAAAAGTGAATAAGTGAAGTAAGAAAAGAAGATAGAATATCAGTTTAAAGGAGTATGCTTTGAGAAGTAATAATTCTTTGAAAAGTGAAGAAGAAAAGTAAGAAAAGAAGATAGAATTACAGTTTAAAGGAGTATGCTTTGAGAAGTAATAAGTATTTAGAAAAGTGAAGAAGTGAAGTAAGAAAAGAATATAGAATATCAGTTTTAAGGAGTATGCTTGGAGAAGTAATAAGTATTTAGAAAAGTGAAGAAGTAAAGTAAGAAAAGAAGATTGAATTTCAGTTTAAATAGTATGCTTTGAGAAGTAATAACTATTTAGAAAAGTGAAGAAGTGAAGTAAGAAAAGAAGATAGAATTTCAGTTTTAAGGAGTATAATTAGAGATAAAAGAAGATAATTCTTTGAAAAGTGAAGAAGAAAAGTCAAAAAGAAGAAAGAATATCAGTTTTAAGGAGTATGCTTTGAGAAGTAACAAGTATTTAGAAAAGTGAATAAGTGAAGTAAGAAAAGAATATAGAATATCAGTTTTAAGGAGTATGCTTTGAGAAGTAATAAGTATTTAGAAAACTGAAGAAGTAAAGTAAGAAAAGAATATAGAATTTCAGTTTTAAGGAGTATGCTTTGAGAAGTAGTAAGTATCTAGAAAAGTGAAGAAGTGAAGTAAGAAAAGAATATAGAATATCAGTTTTAAGGAGTATGCTTTGAGAAGTAATAAGTATCTAGAAAACTGAAGAAGTAAAGTAAGAAAAGAATATAGAATATCAGTTTTAAGGAGTATGCTTGGAGAAGTAATAAGTATTTAGAAAAGTGAAGAAGTAAAGTCAAAAAAGAAGATAGAATATCAGTTTTAAGGAGTATGCTTTGAGAAGTAATAAGTATTTAGAAAAGTGAAGAAGTAAAGTAAGAAAAGAAGATAGAATTTCAGTTTTAAGGAGTATGCTTTGAGAATTAATAAGTATCTAGAAAACTGAAGAAGTAAAGTAAGAAAGGAATATAGAATATCAGTTTTAAGGAGTATGCTTTGAGATAAAAGAAGATAATTCTTTGAAAAGTGAAGAAGAAAAGTAAGAAAAGAAGATAGAATTACAGTTTAAAGGAGTATGCTTTGAGAAGTAACAAGTATTTAGAAAAGTGAATAAGTGAAGTAAGAAAAGAATATAGAATATCAGTTTTAAGGAGTATGCTTTGAGAAGTAATAAGTATTTAGAAAAGTGAAGAAGTGAAGTAAGAAAAGAAGATAGAATTTCAGTTTTAAGGAGTATGCTTGGAGAAGTAATAAGTATTTAGAAAAGTGAAGAAGTAAAGTAAGAAAGGAATATAGAATATCAGTTTTAAGGAGTATGCTTGGAGATAAAAGAAGATAATTCTTTGAAAAGTGAAGAAGAAAAGTAAGAAAAGAAGATAGAATTTCAGTTTTAAGGAGTATGCTTTGAGAAGTAATAAGTATTTAGAAAAGTGAAGAAGTAAAGTAAGAAAAGAAGATAGAATTTCAGTTTTAAGGAGTATGCTTTGAGAATTAATAAGTATCTAGAAAACTGAAGAAGTAAAGTAAGAAAAAAAGATAGAATTACAGTTTAAAGGAGTATGCTTTGAGAAGTAACAAGTATTTAGAAAAGTGAATAAGTGAAGTATGAAAAGAAGATAGAAATTCAGTTTTAAGGAGTATGCTTTGAGAAGTAATAAGTATTTAGAAAAGTGAATAAGTGAAGTAAGAAAAGAAGATAGAATATCAGTTTTAAGGAGTATGCTTTGAGAAGTAATAAGTATTTAGAAAAGTGAAGAAGTGAAGTAAGAAAAAAAGATAGAATTTCAGTTTTAAGGAGTATAATTAGAGATAAAAGAAGATAATATTTAGAAAAGTGAAGAATTAAAGTATGAAAAGAAGATAGAATTTCAGTTTTAAGGAGTATGCTTTGAGAAGTAATAAGTATTTAGAAAACTGAAGAAGTAAAGTAAGAAAAGAATATAGAATTTCAGTTTTAAGGAGTATGCTTTGAGAAGTAGTAAGTATCTAGAAAAGTGAAGAAGTGAAGTAAGAAAAGAATATAGAATATCAGTTTTAAGGAGTATGCTTTGAGAAGTAATAAGTATCTAGAAAAGTGAAGAAGTAAAGTAAGAAAAAAAGATAGAATTTCAGTTTTAAGGAGTATGCTTTGAGAAGTAATAAGTATTTAGAAAAGTGAATAAGTGAAGTAAGAAAAGAAGATAGAAATTCAGTTTTAAGGAGTATGCTTTGAGAAGTAATAAGTATTTAGAAAAGTGAATAAGTGAAGTAAGAAAAGAAGATAGAATATCAGTTTTAAGGAGTATGCTTTGAGAAGTAATAAGTATTTAGAAAAGTGAAGAAGTGAAGTAAGAAAAAAAGATAGAATTTCAGTTTTATGGAGTATAATTAGAGATAAAAGAAGATAATTCTTTGAAAAGTGAAGAAGTAAAGTCAGAAAAGAAGATAAAATTTCAGTTTTAAGGAGTATGCTTTGAGAAGTAATAAGTATTTAGAAAACTGAAGAAGTAAAGTAAGAAAAGAATATAGAATATCAGTTTTAAGGAGTATGCTTTGAGAAGTAATAAGTATCTAGAAAAGTGAAGAAGTAAAGTAAGAAAAAAAGATAGAATTTCAGTTTTAAGGAGTATGCTTTGAGAAGTAATATGTATTTAGAAAACTGAAGAAGTAAAGTAAGAAAGGAATATAGAATATCAGTTTTAAGGAGTATGCTTGGAGATAAAAGAAGATAATTCTTTGAAAAGTGAAGAAGAAAAGTAAGAAAAGAAGATAGAATTACAGTTTAAAGGAGTATGCTTTGAGAAGTAACAAGTATTTAGAAAAGTGAATAAGTGAAGTAAGAAAAGAATATAGAATATCAGTTTTAAGGAGTATGCTTTGAGAAGTAATAAGTATTTAGAAAAGTGAAGAAGTAAAGTAAGAAAAGAAGATAGAATTTCAGTTTTAAGGAGTATGCTTGGAGAAGTAATAAGTATTTAGAAAAGTGAAGAAGTAAAGTAAGAAAGGAATATAGAATATCAGTTTTAAGGAGTATGCTTGGAGATAAAAGAAGATAATTCTTTGAAAAGTGAAGAAGAAAAGTAAGAAAAGAAGATAGAATTTCAGTTTTAAGGAGTATGCTTTGAGAAGTAATAAGTATTTAGAAAAGTGAAGAAGTAAAGTAAGAAAAGAAGATAGAATTTCAGTTTTAAGGAGTATGCTTTGAGAATTAATAAGTATCTAAAAAACTGAAGAAGTAAAGTAAGAAAAAAAGATAGAATTACAGTTTAAAGGAGTATGCTTTGAGAAGTAACAAATATTTAGAAAAGTGAATAAGTGAAGTATGAAAAGAAGATAGAAATTCAGTTTTAAGGAGTATGCTTTGAGAAGTAATAAGTATTTAGAAAAGTGAATAAGTGAAGTAAGAAAAGAAGATAGAATATCAGTTTTAAGGAGTATGCTTTGAGAAGTAATAAGTATTTAGAAAAGTGAAGAAGTGAAGTAAGAAAAGAAGATAGAATTTCAGTTTTAAGGAGTATGCTTTGAGAAGTAATAAGTATTTAGAAAAGTGAAGAAGAAAAGTCAAAAAGAAGAAAGAATATCAGTTTTAAGGAGTATGCTTTGAGAAGTAACAAGTATTTAGAAAAGTGAATAAGTGAAGTAAGAAAAGAATATAGAATATCAGTTTTAAGGAGTATGCTTTGAGAAGTAATAAGTATTTAGAAAAGTGAAGAAGTGAAGTAAGAAAAGAAGATAGAATTTCAGTTTTAAGGAGTATGCTTTGAGAAGTAATAAGTATTTAGAAAAGTGAAGAAGTAAAGTAAGAAAAGAAGATAGAATTTCAGTTTAAATAGTATGCTTTGAGAAGTAATAACTATTTAGAAAAGTGAAGAAGTGAAGTAAGAAAAGAAGATAGAATTTCAGTTTTAAGGAGTATGCTTTGAGAATTAATAAGTATCTAGAAAAGTGAATAAGTGAAGTAAGAAAAGAAGATAGAATATCAGTTTTAAGGAGTATGCTTGGAGATAAAAGAAGATAATTCTTTGAAAAGTGAAGAAGAAAAGTAAGAAAAGAAGATAGAATATCAGTTTTAAGGAGTATGCTTTGAGAAGTAATAAGTATTTAGAAAAGTGAAGAAGTAAAGTAAGAAAAGAAGATAGAATTACAGTTTAAAGGAGTATGCTTTGAGAAGTAATAAGTATTTTGAAAAGTGAATAAGTAAAGTCAGAAAAGAAGATAGAATTTCAGTTTAAATAGTATGCTTTGAGAAGTAATAATTCTTTGAAAAGTGAAGAAGTAAAGTAAGAAAAGAAGATAGAATTTCAGTTTTAAGGAGTATAATTAGAGATAAAAGAAGATAATTCTTTGAAAAGTGAAGAAGAAAAGTCAAAAAGAAGATAGAATTACAGTTTAAAGGAGTATGCTTTGAGAAGTAATAAGTATTTAGAAAAGTGAAGAAGTAAAGTAAGAAAAAAAGATAGAATTTCAGTTTTAAGGAGTATGCTTGGAGAAGTAATAAGTATTTAGAAAAGTGAAGAAGTAAAGTCAGAAAAGAAGATAGAATATCAGTTTTAAGGAGTATGCTTGGAGATAAAAGAAGATAGATCTTTGAAAAGTGAAGAAGTAAAGTAAGAAAAGAAGATAGAATTAAGTTTAAAGGAGTATGCTTTGAGAAGTAATAAGTATTTAGAAAAGTGAAGAAGTGAAGTAAGAAAAGAATATAGAATATCAGTTTTAAGGAGTATGCTTTGAGAAGTAATAAGTATTTCGAAAAGTGAAGAAGTGAAGTAAGAAAAGAAGATAGAATATCAGTTTAAAGGAGTATGGTTTGAGAAGTAATAAGTATTTAGAAAAGTGAAGAAGTAAAGTATGAAAAGAAGATAGAAATTCAGTTTTAAGGAGTATAATTAGAGATAAAAGAAGATAATATTTAGAAAAGTGAAGAATTAAAGTATGAAAAGAAGATAGAATTTCAGTTTTAAGGAGTATGCTTTGAGAATTAATAAGTATCTAGAAAACTGAAGAAGTAAAGTAAGAAAAAAAGATAGAATATCAGTATTAAGGAGTATGCTTGGAGAAGTAATAAGTATTTAGAAAAGTGAAGAAGTAAAGTAAGAAAAGAAGATAGAATTTCAGTTTTAAGGAGTATGCTTTGAGAAGTAATAACTATTTAGAAAAGTGAAGAAGTGAAGTAAGAAAAGAAGATAGAATTTCAGTTTTAAGGAGTATAATTAGAGATAAAAGAAGATAATTCTTTGAAAAGTGAAGAAGAAAAGTCAAAAAGAAGAAAGAATATCAGTTTTAAGGAGTATGCTTTGAGAAGTAACAAGTATTTAGAAAAGTGAATAAGTGAAGTAAGAAAAGAATATAGAATATCAGTTTTAAGGAGTATGCTTTGAGAAGTAATAAGTATTTAGAAAAGTGAAGAAGTGAAGTAAGAAAAGAAGATAGAATTTCAGTTTTAAGGAGTATGCTTTGAGAAGTAATAAGTATTTAGAAAAGTGAAGAAGTAAAGTAAGAAAAGAAGATAGAATTTCAGTTTAAATAGTATGCTTTGAGAAGTAATAAGTATTTAGAAAAGTGAAGAAGTAAAGTAAGAAAAGAAGATAGAATATCAGTTTTAAGGAGTATGCTAAGAGATAAAAGAAAATAATATTTCGAAAAGTGAAGAAGTAAAGTAAGAAAAGAAGATAGAATATCAGTTTTAAGGAGTATGCTTTGAGAAGTAATAAGTATTTAGAAAAGTGAAGAAGTGAAGTAAGAAAAGAATATAGAATATCAGTTTTAAGGAGTATGCTTGGAGAAGTAATAAGTATTTAGAAAAGTGAAGAAGTAAAGTAAGAAAAGAAGATTGAATTTCAGTTTAAATAGTATGCTTTGAGAAGTAATAACTATTTAGAAAAGTGAAGAAGTGAAGTAAGAAAAGAAGATAGAATTTCAGTTTTAAGGAGTATGCTTTGAGAAGTAATAAGTATCTAGAAAACTGAAGAAGTAAAGTAAGAAAAGAATATAGAATTTCAGTTTTAAGGAGTATGCTTTGAGAAGTAGTAAGTATCTAGAAAAGTGAAGAAGTGAAGTAAGAAAAGAATATAGAATATCAGTTTTAAGGAGTATGCTTTGAGAAGTAATAAGTATCTAGAAAACTGAAGAAGTAAAGTAAGAAAAAAAGATAGAATTTCAGTTTTAAGGAGTATGCTTTGAGAAGTAATATGTATTTAGAAAACTGAAGAAGTAAAGTAAGAAAGTAATATAGAATATCAGTTTTAAGGAGTATGCTTGGAGATAAAAGAAGATAATTCTTTGAAAAGTGAAGAAGAAAAGTAAGAAAAGAAGATAGAATTACAGTTTAAAGGAGTATGCTTTGAGAAGTAACAAGTATTTAGAAAAGTGAATAAGTGAAGTAAGAAAAGAATATAGAATATCAGTTTTAAGGAGTATGCTTTGAGAAGTAGTAAGTATCTAGAAAAGTGAAGAAGTAAAGTAAGAAAAGAATATAGAATTTCAGTTTTAAGGAGTATAATTAGAGATAAAAGAAGATAATATTTAGAAAAGTGAAGAATTAAAGTATGAAAAGAAGATAGAAATTCAGTTTTAAGGAGTATGCTTTGAGAAGTAATAAATATCTAGAAAAGTGAAGAAGTAAAGTAAGAAAAGAAGATAGAATTTCAGTTTTAAGGAGTATGCTTTGAGAAGTAATAAGTATCTAGAAAACTGAAGAAGTAAAGTAAGAAAAGAAGATAGAATTTCAGTTTTAAGGAGTATGCTTTGAGAATTAATAAGTATCTAGAAAAGTGAAGAAGTAAAGTAAGAAAGGAATATAGAATATCAGTTTTAAGGAGTATGCTTGGAGATAAAAGAAGATAATTCTTTGAAAAGTGAAGAAGAAAAGTAAGAAAAGAAGATAGAATTTCAGTTTTAAGGAGTATGCTTTGAGAAGTAATAAGTATTTAGAAAAGTGAATAAGTGAAGTAAGAAAAGAAGATAGAATATCAGTTTTAAGGAGTATGCTTGGAGAAGTAATAAGTATTTAGAAAAGTGAAGAAGTGAAGTAAGAAAAGAAGATAGAATTTCAGTTTTAAGGAGTATAATTAGAGATAAAAGAAGATAATATTTAGAAAAGTGAAGAATTAAAGTATGAAAAGAAGATAGAAATTCAGTTTTAAGGAGTATGCTTTGAGAAGTAATAAATATCTAGAAAAGTGAAGAAGTAAAGTCAGAAAAGAAGATAGAATTTCAGTTTTAAGGAGTATGCTTTGAGAATTAATAAGTATCTAGAAAACTGAAGAAGTAAAGTAAGAAAAAAAGATAGAATTACAGTTTAAAGGAGTATGCTTTGAGAAGTAACAAGTATTTAGAAAAGTGAATAAGTGAAGTAAGAAAAGAAGTTAGAATTTCAGTTTTAAGGAGTATGCTTGGAGAAGTAATAAGTATCTAGAAAAGTGAAGAAGAAAAGTCAGAAAAGAAGAAAGAATATCAGTTTTAAGGAGTATGCTTTGAGAAGTAATAAGTATTTAGAAAAGTGAAGAAGTAAAGTAAGAAAAAAAGATAGAATTTCAGTTTTAAGGAGTATGCTTGGAGAAGTAATAACTATTTAGAAAAGTGAAGAAGTGAAGTCAGAAAAGAAGATAGAATATCAGTTTTAAGGAGTATGCTTGGAGATAAAAGAAGATAATTCTTTGAAAAGTGAAGAAGAAAAGTAAGAAAAGAAGATAGAATATCAGTTTTAAGGAGTATGCTTTGAGAAGTAATAAGTATTTAGAAAAGTGAAGAAGTAAAGTAAGAAAAGAAGATAGAATTACAGTTTAAAGGAGTATGCTTTGAGAAGTAATAAGTATTTTGAAAAGTGAATAAGTAAAGTCAGAAAAGAAGATAGAATTTCAGTTTAAATAGTATGCTTTGAGAAGTAATAATTCTTTGAAAAGTGAAGAAGTAAAGTAAGAAAAGAAGATAGAATTTCAGTTTTAAGGAGTATAATTAGAGATAAAAGAAGATAATTCTTTGAAAAGTGAAGAAGAAAAGTCAAAAAGAAGATAGAATTACAGTTTAAAGGAGTATGCTTGAGAAGTAATAAGTATTTAGAAAAGTGAAGAAGTAAAGTAAGAAAAAAAGATAGAATTTCAGTTTTAAGGAGTATGCTTGGAGAAGTAATAAGTATTTAGAAAAGTGAAGAAGTAAAGTCAGAAAAGAAGATAGAATATCAGTTTTAAGGAGTATGCTTGGAGATAAAAGAAGATAGATCTTTGAAAAGTGAAGAAGTAAAGTAAGAAAAGAAGATAGAATTAAGTTTAAAGGAGTATGCTTTGAGAAGTAATAAGTATTTAGAAAAGTGAAGAAGTGAAGTAAGAAAAGAATATAGAATATCAGTTTTAAGGAGTATGCTTTGAGAAGTAATAAGTATTTCGAAAAGTGAAGAAGTGAAGTAAGAAAAGAAGATAGAATATCAGTTTAAAGGAGTATGGTTTGAGAAGTAATAAGTATTTAGAAAAGTGAAGAAGTAAAGTATGAAAAGAAGATAGAAATTCAGTTTTAAGGAGTATAATTAGAGATAAAAGAAGATAATATTTAGAAAAGTGAAGAATTAAAGTATGAAAAGAAGATAGAATTTCAGTTTTAAGGAGTATGCTTTGAGAATTAATAAGTATCTAGAAAACTGAAGAAGTAAAGTAAGAAAAAAAGATAGAATATCAGTATTAAGGAGTATGCTTGGAGAAGTAATAAGTATTTAGAAAAGTGAAGAAGTAAAGTAAGAAAAGAAGATAGAATTTCAGTTTTAAGGAGTATGCTTTGAGAAGTAATAACTATTTAGAAAAGTGAAGAAGTGAAGTAAGAAAAGAAGATAGAATTTCAGTTTTAAGGAGTATAATTAGAGATAAAAGAAGATAATTCTTTGAAAAGTGAAGAAGAAAAGTCAAAAAGAAGAAAGAATATCAGTTTTAAGGAGTATGCTTTGAGAAGTAACAAGTATTTAGAAAAGTGAATAAGTGAAGTAAGAAAAGAATATAGAATATCAGTTTTAAGGAGTATGCTTTGAGAAGTAATAAGTATTTAGAAAAGTGAAGAAGTGAAGTAAGAAAAGAAGATAGAATTTCAGTTTTAAGGAGTATGCTTTGAGAAGTAATAAGTATTTAGAAAAGTGAAGAAGTAAAGTAAGAAAAGAAGATAGAATTTCAGTTTAAATAGTATGCTTTGAGAAGTAATAAGTATTTAGAAAAGTGAAGAAGTAAAGTAAGAAAAGAAGATAGAATATCAGTTTTAAGGAGTATGCTAAGAGATAAAAGAAAATAATATTTCGAAAAGTGAAGAAGTAAAGTAAGAAAAGAAGATAGAATATCAGTTTTAAGGAGTATGCTTTGAGAAGTAATAAGTATTTAGAAAAGTGAAGAAGTGAAGTAAGAAAAGAATATAGAATATCAGTTTTAAGGAGTATGCTTGGAGAAGTAATAAGTATTTAGAAAAGTGAAGAAGTAAAGTAAGAAAAGAAGATTGAATTTCAGTTTAAATAGTATGCTTTGAGAAGTAATAACTATTTAGAAAAGTGAAGAAGTGAAGTAAGAAAAGAAGATAGAATTTCAGTTTTAAGGAGTATGCTTTGAGAAGTAATAAGTATCTAGAAAACTGAAGAAGTAAAGTAAGAAAAGAATATAGAATTTCAGTTTTAAGGAGTATGCTTTGAGAAGTAGTAAGTATCTAGAAAAGTGAAGAAGTGAAGTAAGAAAAGAATATAGAATATCAGTTTTAAGGAGTATGCTTTGAGAAGTAATAAGTATCTAGAAAACTGAAGAAGTAAAGTAAGAAAAAAAGATAGAATTTCAGTTTTAAGGAGTATGCTTTGAGAAGTAATATGTATTTAGAAAACTGAAGAAGTAAAGTAAGAAAGTAATATAGAATATCAGTTTTAAGGAGTATGCTTGGAGATAAAAGAAGATAATTCTTTGAAAAGTGAAGAAGAAAAGTAAGAAAAGAAGATAGAATTACAGTTTAAAGGAGTATGCTTTGAGAAGTAACAAGTATTTAGAAAAGTGAATAAGTGAAGTAAGAAAAGAATATAGAATATCAGTTTTAAGGAGTATGCTTTGAGAAGTAGTAAGTATCTAGAAAAGTGAAGAAGTAAAGTAAGAAAAGAATATAGAATTTCAGTTTTAAGGAGTATAATTAGAGATAAAAGAAGATAATATTTAGAAAAGTGAAGAATTAAAGTATGAAAAGAAGATAGAAATTCAGTTTTAAGGAGTATGCTTTGAGAAGTAATAAATATCTAGAAAAGTGAAGAAGTAAAGTAAGAAAAGAAGATAGAATTTCAGTTTTAAGGAGTATGCTTTGAGAAGTAATAAGTATCTAGAAAACTGAAGAAGTAAAGTAAGAAAAGAAGATAGAATTTCAGTTTTAAGGAGTATGCTTTGAGAATTAATAAGTATCTAGAAAAGTGAAGAAGTAAAGTAAGAAAGGAATATAGAATATCAGTTTTAAGGAGTATGCTTGGAGATAAAAGAAGATAATTCTTTGAAAAGTGAAGAAGAAAAGTAAGAAAAGAAGATAGAATTTCAGTTTTAAGGAGTATGCTTTGAGAAGTAATAAGTATTTAGAAAAGTGAATAAGTGAAGTAAGAAAAGAAGATAGAATATCAGTTTTAAGGAGTATGCTTGGAGAAGTAATAAGTATTTAGAAAAGTGAAGAAGTGAAGTAAGAAAAGAAGATAGAATTTCAGTTTTAAGGAGTATAATTAGAGATAAAAGAAGATAATATTTAGAAAAGTGAAGAATTAAAGTATGAAAAGAAGATAGAAATTCAGTTTTAAGGAGTATGCTTTGAGAAGTAATAAATATCTAGAAAAGTGAAGAAGTAAAGTCAGAAAAGAAGATAGAATTTCAGTTTTAAGGAGTATGCTTTGAGAATTAATAAGTATCTAGAAAACTGAAGAAGTAAAGTAAGAAAAAAAGATAGAATTACAGTTTAAAGGAGTATGCTTTGAGAAGTAACAAGTATTTAGAAAAGTGAATAAGTGAAGTAAGAAAAGAAGTTAGAATTTCAGTTTTAAGGAGTATGCTTGGAGAAGTAATAAGTATCTAGAAAAGTGAAGAAGAAAAGTCAGAAAAGAAGAAAGAATATCAGTTTTAAGGAGTATGCTTTGAGAAGTAATAAGTATTTAGAAAAGTGAAGAAGTAAAGTAAGAAAAAAAGATAGAATTTCAGTTTTAAGGAGTATGCTTGGAGAAGTAATAACTATTTAGAAAAGTGAAGAAGTGAAGTCAGAAAAGAAGATAGAATATCAGTTTTAAGGAGTATGCTTGGAGATAAAAGAAGATAATTCTTTGAAAAGTGAAGAAGAAAAGTAAGAAAAGAAGATAGAATTACAGTTTAAAGGAGTATGCTTTGAGAAGTAACAAGTATTTAGAAAAGTGAATAAGTGAAGTAAGAAAAGAATATAGAATATCAGTTTTAAGGAGTATGCTTTGAGAAGTAGTAAGTATCTAGAAAAGTGAAGAAGTAAAGTAAGAAAAGAATATAGAATTTCAGTTTTAAGGAGTATAATTAGAGATAAAAGAAGATAATATTTAGAAAAGTGAAGAATTAAAGTATGAAAAGAAGATAGAAATTCAGTTTTAAGGAGTATGCTTTGAGAAGTAATAAATATCTAGAAAAGTGAAGAAGTAAAGTAAGAAAAGAAGATAGAATTTCAGTTTTAAGGAGTATGCTTTGAGAAGTAATAAGTATCTAGAAAACTGAAGAAGTAAAGTAAGAAAAGAAGATAGAATTTCAGTTTTAAGGAGTATGCTTTGAGAATTAATAAGTATCTAGAAAAGTGAAGAAGTAAAGTAAGAAAGGAATATAGAATATCAGTTTTAAGGAGTATGCTTGGAGATAAAAGAAGATAATTCTTTGAAAAGTGAAGAAGAAAAGTAAGAAAAGAAGATAGAATTTCAGTTTTAAGGAGTATGCTTTGAGAAGTAATAAGTATTTAGAAAAGTGAATAAGTGAAGTAAGAAAAGAAGATAGAATATCAGTTTTAAGGAGTATGCTTGGAGAAGTAATAAGTATTTAGAAAAGTGAAGAAGTGAAGTAAGAAAAGAAGATAGAATTTCAGTTTTAAGGAGTATAATTAGAGATAAAAGAAGATAATATTTAGAAAAGTGAAGAATTAAAGTATGAAAAGAAGATAGAAATTCAGTTTTAAGGAGTATGCTTTGAGAAGTAATAAATATCTAGAAAAGTGAAGAAGTAAAGTCAGAAAAGAAGATAGAATTTCAGTTTTAAGGAGTATGCTTTGAGAATTAATAAGTATCTAGAAAACTGAAGAAGTAAAGTAAGAAAAAAAGATAGAATTACAGTTTAAAGGAGTATGCTTTGAGAAGTAACAAGTATTTAGAAAAGTGAATAAGTGAAGTAAGAAAAGAAGATAGAATTTCAGTTTTAAGGAGTATGCTTGGAGAAGTAATAAGTATCTAGAAAAGTGAAGAAGAAAAGTCAGAAAAGAAGAAAGAATATCAGTTTTAAGGAGTATGCTTTGAGAAGTAATAAGTATTTAGAAAAGTGAAGAAGTAAAGTAAGAAAAAAAGATAGAATTTCAGTTTTAAGGAGTATGCTTGGAGAAGTAATAACTATTTAGAAAAGTGAAGAAGTGAAGTCAGAAAAGAAGATAGAATATCAGTTTTAAGGAGTATGCTTGGAGATAAAAGAAGATAATTCTTTGAAAAGTTAAGAAGTAAAGTCAGAAAAGAAGATAGAATATCAGTTTTAAGGAGTATGCTTTGAGAAGTAATAACTATTTAGAAAAGTGAAGAAGTGAAGTCAGAAAAGAAGATAGAATATCAGTTTTAAGGAGTATGCTTGGAGATAAAAGAAGATAATTCTTTGAAAAGTGAAGAAGTAAAGTAAGAAAAGAAGATAGAATATCAGTTTTAAGGAGTATGCTTTGAGAAGTAATAAGTATCTAGAAAAGTGAAGAAGTGAAGTAAGAAAAGAAGATAGAATTTCAGTTTTAAGGAGTATGCTTTGAGAATTAATAAGTATCTAGAAAACTGGAGAAGTAAAGTAAGAAAAAAAGATAGAATTTCAGTTTTAAGGAGTATGCTTTGAGAAGTAATAAGTATTTAGAAAAGTGAAGAAGTAAAGTCAGAAAAGAAGATAGAATATCAGTTTTAAGGAGTATGCTTGGAGATAAAAGAAGATAATTCTTTGAAAAGTGAAGAAGTAAAGTCAGAAAAGAAGATAGAATATCAGTTTTAAGGAGTATTCTTGGAGATAAAAGAAGATAATTCTTTGAAAAGTGAAGAAGAAAAGTAAGAAAAGAAGATAGAATATCAGTTTTAAGGAGTATGCTTGGAGATAAAAGAAAATAATATTTAGAAAAGTGAAGAAGAAAAGTCAGAAAAGAAGATAGAATATCAGTTTTAAGGAGTATGCTTGGAGATAAAAGAAGATAATTCTTTGAAAAGTGAAGAAGAAAAGTAAGAAAAGAAGATAGAATATCAGTTTTAAGGAGTATGATTAGAGATAAAAGAAGATAATATTTAGAAAAGTGAAGAAGAAAAGTAAGAAAAGAAGATAGAATATCAGTTTTAAGGAGTATGCTTTGAGAAGTAATAAGTATTTAGAAAAGTGAAGAAGTAAAGTAAGAAAAGAAGATAGAATATCAGTTTTAAGGAGTATGCAAAGAGATAAAAGAAGATAATTCTTTGAAAAGTGAAGAAGAAAAGTCAGAAAAGAAGATAGAATATCAGTTTTAAGGAGTATGCTTGGAGATAAAAGAAATAATATTTAGAAAAGTGAAGAAGTAAAGTAAGAAAAGAAGATAGAATATAAGTTTTAAGGAGTATGCTTTGAGATAAAAGAAGATAATTCTTTGAAAAGTGAAGAAGAAAAGTAAGAAAAGAAGATAGAATATCAGTTTTAAGGAGTATGCTTGGAGATAAAAGAAGATAATATTTAGAAAAGTGAAGAAGAAAAGTCAGAAAAGAAGATAGAATATCAGTTTTAAGGAGTATGCTTGGAGATAAAAGAAGATAATTCTTTGAAAAGTGAAGAAGTAAAGTAAGAAAAAAAGATAGAATTTCAGTTTTAAGGAGTATGCTTGGAGAAGTAATAACTATTTAGAAAAGTAAAGAAGTGAAGTAAGAAAAGAAGATAGAATATCAGTTTTAAGGAGTATGCTTTGAGAAGTAATAAGTATTTAGAAAAGTGAAGAAGTAAAGTAAGAAAAGAAGATAGAATATCAGTTTTAAGGAGTATGCTAAGAGATAAAAGAAAATAATATTTCGAAAAGTGAAGAAGTAAAGTAAGAAAAGAAGATAGAATATCAGTTTTAAGGAGTATGCTTGGAGATAAAAGAAATAATATTTAGAAAAGTGAAGAAGTAAAGTAAGAAAAGAAGATAGAATATAAGTTTTAAGGAGTATGCTTTGAGATAAAAGAAGATAATTCTTTGAAAAGTGAAGAAGAAAAGTAAGAAAAGAATATAGAATATCAGTTTTAAGGAGTATGCAAAGAGATAAAAGAAGATAATTCTTTGAAAAGTGAAGAAGAAAAGTCAGAAAAGAAGATAGAATATCAGTTTTAAGGAGTATGCTTGGAGATAAAAGAAAATAATATTTAGAAAAGTGAAGAAGAAAAGTCAGAAAAGAAGATAGAATATCAGTTTTAAGGAGTATGCTTGGAGATAAAAGAAGATAATTCTTTGAAAAGTGAAGAAGAAAAGTCAGAAAAGAAGATAGAATATCAGTTTTAAGGAGTATGCTTTGAGAAGTAATAAGTATTTAGAAAAGTGAAGAAGTAAAGTAAGAAAAGAAGATAGAATATCAGTTTTAAGGAGTATGCAAAGAGATAAAAGAAGATAATTCTTTGAAAAGTGAAGAAGTAAAGTCAGAAAAGAAGATAGAATATCAGTTTTAAGGAGTATGCTTGGAGATAAAAGAAGATAGATCTTTGAAAAGTGAAGAAGTAAAGTAAGAAAAGAAGATAGAATTAAGTTTAAAGGAGTATGCTTTGAGAAGTAATAAGTATTTTGTAAATTGAAGAAGTAAAGTAAGAAAAGAAGATAGAATTTCAGTTTTAAGGAGTATGCTTTGAGAAGTAATAAGTATCTAGAAAACTGAAGAAGTAAAGTAAGAAAAAAAGATAGAATTTCAGTTTTAAGGAGTATGCTTGGAGAAGTAATAAGTATTTAGAAAAGTGAAGAAGTGAAGTAAGAAAAGAAGATAGAGTTTCAGTTTTAAGGAGTATGCTTTGAGAAGTAATAAGTATCTAGAAAACTGAAGAAGTAAAGTAAGAAAAGAAGATAGAATTTCAGTTTTAAGGAGTATGCTTGGAGAAGTAATAAGTATTTAGAAAAGTGAAGAAGTAAAGTAAGAAAAGAATATAGAATATCAGTTTTAAGGAGTATGCTTTGAGAAGTAATAAGTATCTAGAAAAGTGAATAAGTAAAGTCAGAAAAGAAGATAGAATATCAGTTTTAAGGAGTATGATTAGAGATAAAAGAAGATAATTCTTTGAAAAGTGAAGAAGAAAAGTCAGAAAAGAAGATAGAATTTCAGTTTTAAGGAGTATGCTTTGAGAAGTAATAAGTATCTAGAAAACTGAAGAAGTAAAGTAAGAAAAAAAGATAGAATTTCAGTTTTAAGGAGTATGCTTGGAGAAGTAATAAGTATTTAGAAAAGTGAAGAAGTAAAGTAAGAAAAGAAGATAGAATATCAGTTTTAAGGAGTATGCAAAGAGATAAAAGAAAATAATATTTCGAAAAGTGAAGAAGAAAAGTAAGAAAAGAAGATAGAATATCAGTTTTAAGGAGTATGCAAAGAGATAAAAGAAGATAATTCTTTGAAAAGTGAAGAAGAAAAGTAAGAAAAGAAGATAGAATATCAGTTTTAAGGAGTATGATTAGAGATAAAAGAAGATAATTCTTTGAAAAGTGAAGAAGAAAAGTAAGAAAAGAAGATAGAATATCAGTTTTAAGGAGTATGATTAGAGATAAAAGAAGATAATTCTTCGAAAAGTGAAGAAGAAAAGTCAGAAAAGAAGATAGAATATCAGTTTTAAGGAGTATGCTTGGAGATAAAAGAAAATAATTCTTTGAAAAGTGAAGAAGAAAAGTAAGAAAAGAAGATAGAATATCAGTTTTAAGGAGTATGCTTGGAGATAAAAGATGATAATTCTTTGAAAAGTGAAGAAGAAAAGTAAGAAAAGAAGATAGAATATCAGTTTTAAGGAGTATGATTAGAGATAAAAGAAGATAATATTTTGAAAAGTGAAGAAGTAAAGTAAGAAAAGAAGATAGAATATAAGTTTTAAGGAGTATGCTTTGAGAAGTAATAAGTATCTAGAAAAGTGAAGAAGTAAAGTAAGAAAAGAAGATAGAATATCAGTTTTAAGGAGTATGCTAAGAGATAAAAGAAAATAATTTTTCGAAAAGTGAAGAAGAAAAGTAAGAAAAGAAGATTGAATATCAGTTTTAAGGAGTATGCAAAGAGATAAAAGAAGATAATTCTTTGAAAAGTGAAGAAGAAAAGTTAGAAAAGAAGATAGAATATCAGTTTTAAGGAGTATGCTTGGAGATAAAAGAAGATAATTCTTTGAAAAGTGAAGAAGAAAAGTAAGAAAAGAAGATAGAATATCAGTTTTAAGGAGTATGCTTGGAGATAAAAGAAGATAATATTTTGAAAAGTGAAGAAGAAAAGTAAGAAAAGAAGATAGAAATTCAGTTTTAAGGAGTATGCTTTGAGAAGTAATAAGTATCTAGAAAAGTGAAGAAGTAAAGTAAGAAAAGAAGATAGAATATCAGTTTTAAGGAGTATGCTAAGAGATAAAAGAAAATAATTTTTCGAAAAGTGAAGAAGAAAAGTAAGAAAAGAAGATTGAATATCAGTTTTAAGGAGTATGCAAAGAGATAAAAGAAGATAATTCTTTGAAAAGTGAAGAAGAAAAGTTAGAAAAGAAGATAGAATATCAGTTTTAAGGAGTATGCTTGGAGATAAAAGAAGATAATTCTTTGAAAAGTGAAGAAGAAAAGTAAGAAAAGAAGATAGAATATCAGTTTTAAGGAGTATGCTTGGAGATAAAAGAAGATAATATTTTGAAAAGTGAAGAAGAAAAGTAAGAAAAGAAGATAGAATTACAGTTTAAAGGAGTATGCTTTGAGAAGTAATAAGTATTTTGTAAATTGAAGAAGTAAAGTAAGAAAAGAAGATAGAATTTCAGTTTTAAGGAGTATGCTTTGAGAAGTAATAAGTATCTAGAAAACTGAAGAAGTAAAGTAAGAAAAAAAGATAGAATTTCAGTTTTAAGGAGTATGCTTGGAGAAGTAATAAGTATTTAGAAAAGTGAAGAAGTAAAGTAAGAAAAGAATATTGAATATCAGTTTTAAGGAGTATGCTTTGAGAAGTAATAAGTATCTAGAAAACTGAAGAAGTAAAGTAAGAAAAAAAGATAGAATTTCAGTTTTAAGGAGTATGCTTGGAGAAGTAATAAGTATTTAGAAAAGTGAAGAAGTAAAGTAAGAAAAGAATATAGAATATCAGTTTTAAGGAGTATGCTTTGAGAAGTAATAAGTATCTAGAAAAGTGAATAAGTAAAGTCAGAAAAGAAGATAGAATATCAGTTTTAAGGAGTATGATTAGAGATAAAAGAAGATAATTCTTTGAAAAGTGAAGAAGAAAAGTCAGAAAAGAAGATAGAATTTCAGTTTTAAGGATTATGCTTTGAGAAGTAATAAGTATCTAGAAAACTGAAGAAGTAAAGTAAGAAAAAAAGATAGAATTTCAGTTTTAAGGAGTATGCTTGGAGAAGTAATAAGTATTTAGAAAAGTGAAGAAGAAAAGTAAGAAAAGAAGATAGAATATCAGTTTTAAGGAGTATGCAAAGAGATAAAAGAAGATAATTCTTTGAAAAGTGAAGAAGAAAAGTAAGAAAAGAAGATAGAATATCAGTTTTAAGGAGTATGATTAGAGATAAAAGAAGATAATTCTTTGAAAAGTGAAGAAGAAAAGTAAGAAAAGAAGATAGAATATCAGTTTTAAGGAGTATGATTAGAGATAAAAGAAGATAATTCTTCGAAAAGTGAAGAAGAAAAGTAAGAAAAGAAGATAGAATATCAGTTTTAAGGAGTATGCAAAGAGATAAAAGAAAATAATATTTAGAAAAGTGAAGAAGAAAAGTCAGAAAAGAAGATAGAATATCAGTTTTAAGGAGTATGCTTGGAGATAAAAGAAGATAATTCTTTGAAAAGTGAAGAAGAAAAGTAAGAAAAGAAGATAGAATATCAGTTTTAAGGAGTATGATTAGAGATAAAAGAAGATAATATTTTGAAAAGTGAAGAAGTAAAGTAAGAAAAGAAGATAGAATATAAGTTTTAAGGAGTATGCTTTGAGAAGTAATAAGTATCTAGAAAAGTGAAGAAGTAAAGTAAGAAAAGAAGATAGAATATCAGTTTTAAGGAGTATGCTAAGAGATAAAAGAAAATAATTTTTCGAAAAGTGAAGAAGAAAAGTAAGAAAAGAAGATAGAATATCAGTTTTAAGGAGTATGCAAAGAGATAAAAGAAGATAATTCTTTGAAAAGTGAAGAAGAAAAGTTAGAAAAGAAGATAGAATATCAGTTTTAAGGAGTATGCTTGGAGATAAAAGAAGATAATTCTTTGAAAAGTGAAGAAGAAAAGTAAGAAAAGAAGATAGAATATCAGTTTTAAGGAGTATGCTTGGAGATAAAAGAAGATAATATTTTGAAAAGTGAAGAAGAAAAGTAAGAAAAGAAGATAGAATTACAGTTTAAAGGAGTATGCTTTGAGAAGTAATAAGTATTTAGAAAAGTGAAGAAGTGAAGTAAGAAAAGAATATAGAATATCAGTTTTAAGGAGTATGCAAAGAGATAAAAGAAGATAATTCTTTGAAAAGTGAAGAAGAAAAGTCAGAAAAGAAGATAGAATATCAGTTTTAAGGAGTATGCTTGGAGATAAAAGAAAATAATATTTTAAAAAGTGAAGAAGTGAAGTAAGAAAAGAAGATAGAATTACAGTTTAACGAGTAAGCTTCGAGAAGTGATAAGTATTTTGTAAATTGAAGAAGTAAAGTAAGAAAAGAAGATAGAATTTCAGTTTTAAGGAGTATGCTTTGAGAAGTAATAAGTATCTAGAAAACTGAAGAAGTAAAGTAAGAAAAAAAGATAGAATTTCAGTTTTAAGGAGTATGCTTGGAGAAGTAATAAGTATTTAGAAAAGTGAAGAAGTAAAGTAAGAAAAGAAGATAGAATATCAGTTTTAAGGAGTATGCTTTGAGAAGTAATAAGTATCTAGAAAAGTGAATAAGTAAAGTAAGAAAAAAAGATAGAATTTCAGTTTTAAGGAGTATGCTTGGAGAAGTAATAAGTATTTAGAAAAGTGAAGAAGTAAAGTAAGAAAAGAATATAGAATATCAGTTTTAAGGAGTATGCTTTGAGAAGTAATAAGTATCTAGAAAAGTGAATAAGTAAAGTCAGAAAAGAAGATAGAATATCAGTTTTAAGGAGTATGATTAGAGATAAAAGAAGATAATTCTTTGAAAAGTGAAGAAGAAAAGTCAGAAAAGAAGATAGAATTACAGTTTTAAGGAGTATGCTTTGAGAAGTAGTAAGTATTTAGAAAAGTAAAGAAGTGAAGTAAGAAAATAAGATAGAATTTCAGTTTTAAGGAGTATGCTTGGAGAAGTAGTAAGTATTTAGAAGAATGAAAAAGTAAATTAAGAAAAGAAGATAGAATATCAGTTTTAAGGAGTATGATTAGAGATAAAAGAAGATAATTCTTTGAAAAGTGAAGAAGAAAAGTCAGAAAAGAAGATAGAATTTCAGTTTTAAGTAGTATGGTTTAGAAGTAATAAGTATTTAGAAAAGTGAAAAAGTGAATTAAG